>JBBBVT010014381.1:0-12592 GCA_037177035.1 Craterocephalus eyresii | reverse complement strand
TGTCTGGGTGAGTAAATGATCATATAGCATGCTACAACATAGGTACAGGTTGAAAAATACCGAAGTTCTCCTTTAATGCCCAGCTGTGTTTGAGGAAAAAAGGAGCTAAAAATACTGATAAATTTGTATCAAAAAGCCCTGTGATAAACCATTTTGGTAAAACCGTCCAGCGCCGTCAGTGAGTCTGACACGTTTAGGCTCTGCTGAAGGCACTTAAGGCTCAGACGTGGGTCAGAGGGGCCACATTTAGGCCAAGTTTAGACTCGACTCAGTCCCGGCCAAATATAAAGCTACACATAAATCCAGTGGTGTAAAAGTTGTCAGACACCCATAGAAATGTAAACTATCACAATTATTTTCCAATTAAAAAATGTTAATGGCTATTTTAAGGTTGTGTTTAGTATTTTTGCACAAAAAAAAAAATTGCATATGAAAATCAAAGAGTGAATCTTGATGTACTATTCTGAACATATAGTTTGAACATGCATTTATTATTTTATTGTTGTATGCATTCAGTCTTATATTGCAGAGAACTTTGGTACAACACTTGTTTTAAGTGTGCTTAGAGAAAATGGATTGGATTGGATATTTCCCAAATACATGGGTGTCTGAAAACATTTTTCCACCTCTGTACATGCCAGGTAGAAGTGGCAGCCTAAAGGCTCCTCCATCCTCTACCGAAGCCAAACTTTGTTCTTGTTCTCGTCGGACGTGATTGAGGACATTTCTCAACTCATCGAGCTGGCCGAACTTTTTTATAGTGGGGCTCCGAGCCGTGCAGCATGATTGGTCAACGTGTGAGAAACGTAGTGACGACACATTTCTACTGATGCAATATGGATGAGCAGCTTTAACTAACAGCTGATGGAGAGAAAGAACAGAAACGTTTCCAGCGGACGGGAAATAAAGACACGGAGACTGACGTCACCCACAACCTCCCACCTACAATAATAAATTACCGGCTCATTGCGCACAGAGACCATAGATTGTAAAATAAATAGAGAAACCCTAAAACCAGGTGACCCGCAGGTTTCTGAAAAGCTCAGAGGGAAGTTCCAACTGGAAAAGACCCCAAAATAGCCGACATGAGCGTGGGGAGGAATGATTGACACCCACCGGATTCTGAGCATCGAGCTAACAAAGCTAACGGAGAAAGGTGGGCTAAAGATAAGGCACTGTTACCCTGAAAACTGCGATTGTGGTACTCTTATGGCGCGTTCAGACCAAAGGTGGCGAGAGCATCAAGAGAGTCAGGTTTATACGTTTAGTCTCTGTAAAGGCGCATCAAGCAGCAGCGAATCTTCCGACGGCGTGTTTTGGGCACCGGGAGCGGCTAGTTTGGAGATTTTGAGATAGTTGGAAAATTGTAACTTTTGCTGCTGGATGTTGAGCGTCAACCAATCAGAGAGACTCAGCGTCCTGACGTGGGGACGTCAATTCTGACAACAGAAATACGAAGTTCCCACACTGTTATTTATGACACGTCATCCTTCATATACCGGGACAGGGACAAATAAATAAAGCCAAGCTTTACATCCGCCATTGTAGAGAGACAAGAGAAAGGGAAACATCCGGGTCCTGCTGGACTCATCTCGAGTTAAGACAGGCTTCTGATTTACGAGCGTCCAGCGTCCTACTTTGAGCGGCACAAACATTTTTAAAACAGTAAACCTCGTCTAACAAGCTGCTTTTCTAAAGGATCCGATGCCCCGACAAAAACAAACCTTGAATCCTCGAGAAGAAGAATGAATTTCTTGCTTCTCGCGGAGGATGGAACAAGCTTTAGTCTTATCGACAGGGATGGACGAGGCTGGGTTCTAATAGCCGTTACTGGCGAACCACTTGGCCCTGGCAAACACGTCGTTGGCAAAGTCTCCAGTTGGTGTTTCGTGGTCCAGATCCTCCAGAACCTGATCCACGTCGGCAGCGGAGACGATCCTGGCTTTGACTTTATCCATTCCTGAGATGTAGGCGATCAGAGCTCCTGGAACAGACAGGATGAGACAATTTAGCCCATTTAGACTCATCTGGAGACTCAAACATCGGGAGGTGGCCGACACCTTTCACGTACTGCACGGCGGTCCACCTCTTGGACTCGTCGGAGTTCTGGAGGGTCTTGATGAGATGGATCAAGTGTTTGGTTCCATCTTCGATGTGCTCCAGGCTGAACGGGCTGCCGGATGTCACAAAAAAGGCCTTGTTGATCTGCACAGAGAGGACAAACGGTCAGCGGGAAGCAAACCGCGGGCCCGACGCTCGGCGCCACAGCGACCTGCATGAGCCCGAAGCAGCCGTCGTCAAACTGTCCGCAGCCGTTGGGTTTCAGGAGGGTTCCAGCTCGAGACTGTTTGGAGATGATGGCGGCGATGAGGGGGGGGGAGATGCCGTGCCTGCAGCGGAGAAGAGATATAACGGAGTTAGTGATCCGATAACGTTTAGGTCTTCAGAAGTAACAAAATGTTTTAGGGTTAGAAACTCCAAGGAATGACAAAGTACAGGTACAAATGGAACATTTAGAAAATGCTGGAAAATTGTTTTATTCAGGCAATTCAGCATAAAAGGTGAAACCAAGATATTTTATTTGATAAGTACAGATGCAAGGTTTTACTATAAGCCCATTTTTTATTGATTTCAAGCAATATTTTTTAAGTTGAGGTTTTCTGAAGCAGCAAATCCTGATCAGCAAAATCTAAACAGATAAAAGCTGAAATATTGATTTGCAGACTGTCTATGTGTACATTTCATCTTTGTAGTTAAGTTACAGAAACGCAGCACTTTTACAGGATATTCTCATTTTCCGAGTAGCGCCTGTAATTAATTAATTGATCCTATAGAGTTCAAAGAAGCTGAATTTCCCTCTGAATCAACAGCTTCCTTTCTACAAAAATGCTGTCCTCAGAGAAAATGAAAATCACTTTCCTTAAGAAAAGATTTATTCTAAAAAGCACGAACAACAGATGCACAGATGGAACAATGCAAACAAAGATATCATTATTAGTATTATTATTATCAGTAGTAGTAGTATTCATAATAATAATGATAAAAGAAGTAGTAATAGTATAAATTTAATCTAATTTAATAAATTACATGATTATGTCTGTGGTCAGAGGACAGATTCTCGTGTTCCTGCATGTGCAGCAGGGACTTCTGGCATCAAGTGCGCCCTCATGTGGGCTGGTGAGGAATTACAGGCTGAAATGTGATTAATTGCTATCAATTCATTTGATTTGAGTAATTTGTAATCAACAATTGACTAATAATGGATTAATTGTTTGCATCTGTAGAATGAAAAGGGAAAAGGGCTGAAAATTCATGGTAAGGACAGGAGCTGTTAGTCTCCGAGTCCAAGGACTGAGCAACAATGTTAATTTGTTAAAAAGAAAAGCAGAGTAAGTTTCTGCTTCTGGTCATATGTGCAACGCACTTCTCTCCCACTTGGATTATTTTCTCTCTGAACTTCAACATCGGTTTCTGGTCTCGTCCTGCGAGAGTGTAGGACGCCTCCACCCCGGTTACCAGCAGACCTGAAGAACAAACAACAATCAGAACGATTAAACAGAGAGCAGCGACACAAAACTGGCAAATCAGAAAAACCTTTGTTAACTAAGATATGAACGTGTTTGAAAATGAGAAAATGTATCATGTGACATAATAAAGACTAAAATGGTTGTTCCCGGGTTTTAGATAAACCAGGCTTTCTGCACTGGTTGCACTGGTACCAGAAGGAAATAAGTTCTTTAAAGACAGATAAAGATCTGCATGATCACTGGCGACTCCGACCAGAGTCACGGCGCGTTCAGACCAAACGCATTTTAAGCATCGAGGGTGCTAGGTCGACATTAAAACCTGCGGCCGACGTGTTTCCAGCTGAAACGTCTGATAAGGGTGTCGGACGCTGGAGCTGGAAACACAAAAGTCTGTTTACAGGTTGGAGAGGTTTTAGATCTCCGGACATCGTGGGACTCTTTGGTTACGCTGGCAGGAAAGTCGGCTTCAAACTGAGTTTACGTCGCATTTTAAATCAGGAGATGCTTTACAATTGCAAAAAAACAAGATCAAATGTCCCCGATCGTCATCATGTCCCGAGACATTTTTCAAAACTTAAGCGGTTCCCCGA
Source organism: Craterocephalus eyresii (assembly GCA_037177035.1). Classification (NCBI taxonomy): domain Eukaryota; kingdom Metazoa; phylum Chordata; class Actinopteri; order Atheriniformes; family Atherinidae; genus Craterocephalus; species Craterocephalus eyresii. The sequence goes on along the minus strand of JBBBVT010014381.1, from coordinate 8,475 downwards.
CACGAACAACTACTTCATGCATTTTCTCTCGTCCTGCTCCGGTGAACTTGGTTTAGTCAGCGAGATTCAGATCCGGAGTCTGGATTTGGAGCGATAGCAGCTTATTTTTGGCTTCGGCGTGACGCTTTCTCTGCCAACGGGGTTAAATTTCGGATTCTGATCAGCCAGTAAGAGCGTTCCCTAAGGAATCAGGAAGTTACGGAAGTTGGCGCCACTGGCGAAGAAAGAAAGCGTAACACCGAAGCTAAAAACTAGCCGCTATCGCTAACTAAAATGTCCTGGACTCGTACACATGCACAACCACTGACTCATTCATTTATATGGACTTCTTCCCTTTACCACAAAATATACTATCTAAAAACCATTTTTCTTAGAAAGATTTAAATCATATCAAACATTTAGAAATGTTCAGCGCACAGGAATGACCAAGAAATATTATGGAAATATCCTGGATATTAAAGCTGAGGTTAACAGATCTGATCTCATGCTGAAGCAAAGAGCTTCTACATCAGTCCATCCACAGAGCAGAGGAAGGCGAAGGGTTAACTCCTCCACCCTCCAGCATCTACTGACCCTCTCGTCTCAGCCCGCTTATTTCCACTGATTTATCAGAGGCTCCAGTTGATGCTACACATCTGACATCTCCCAGCTCTGAAACAAGCAGAGTCACAAATGAATGAATCCAAAGCATAAAAAGATGAACGAGTGAATGTTGGCGGCTCACCGTTGTCGTCCCGATCACCTGCAGACGACACAAACCAAATGTGATAAATATTTATCTTTTATCTTTAATCCATCAGAGTAACGTGGAGGTTTCTGTCTGTGAAGCTCATCTCACCTCTCCGTGGTACAGCCGTCCAGGCAGACATCCTCCTCCTGAAACCTACAACGAGACGGAAGCAGCTCAGTCTGAAGCCTTTCCTCTCAGGAAAGACGCAGGAATCTCACCTTTCAGGGAAAACCGCAGATCCTCGATCATCCCAGTATGGACGAGCAGAACCAGCAGAACCAGCAGCACCACGCCGATGCCCGCCAGCGTGATGGCGATCATCAGCAAGAAGGAGCACGCAAACGAAGGAACGCAGTCATCTGCAAAAACAAAACGCCGATGATGAGGGTGAGGGAGGAAGAGAAAGCAGATTTATTCCGACCCATGGAAAGGAAATGTTCGGGTACAAAGAAAAACCTAAAAATGTCCAGACTAAAGCCTCAGCAGATCTTCAGAAAGTCTGTTTGGGTACGGATCAAAACCAGATAAAAAGACTAAAAGGCATGTTTTACCCATGATGAGGATGTTTTTCTCTTCCAGCAGCTTTGCTTCGGGTATCTCCAGCCTGCAGACGAACGTCCCGTTTCCTTTTCGGTTTCCTGTCAAACCCGAACATCACGGACAAATCATTGATACCATCACCGGATCATGTGACGTCGATTCTGCCCGACACACGGAAACATAAACTCCCTCTTTATCCCCGTATCTGCAGGTTTTATGTCTGAAATGTGGATGGATACTGAATCGATCTGATAGAAACAGGAAGTCGATTCAACTGAATCGATCCGACGAAAACAGGTAGTGCTGTACAATTGAATTGAATTTTAATCGTGATTACAATATTGCCTTCTTACAATCATAAAATCACTGTAATCGAAGAAAAATGATTGATGTCACACGTATGTAACAGGAATGCATATAGACTGGGTATTCATTTTTTTATTGCTTTTATTATTTTAATAAATTATCATTTTACTCCTTTACTTGTTTCTAATTTATTTCCAGTTGTTTTTTTGAAAGGTTATATTTGAGGTAGCGTTTTGGTGATTCTATGAAAAAATTTTTTAAATCAGTGAATAATTTTATACATTACTTGTGATTTCAAAATCAATCAAAATAATTGTGATTATTATTTTTTCCATAGTTGTCCAGCCCTAAAAGCAGGAAGTTGATGCTACTGAATCAAATAACAGAAAGAAGAAGTCAATGTAAGTGAATTGATTTGTGTTAAACTCCTAAAAGCATCTGTAAGTTCAGGTGTAGATTAACGGAAGAAGCTGACCTTCGGCTGCATCCGCCCTCACGCTGACCGTCGCCGCGTGGAGGTTCCTCCGTCTCTCCGTCCTCTCTGTCCCCTCGGCGAGGACATTCCCATCGCCGTCCAGCACTGAGATGCTGGGCTGCAGGTTCCAGACGCTGGCCTCACAGATCACAAAGAGCTGACAGGCTGGAGAGCGACGGATGCTGATGTGTAGGTCCAGCACCTCCGCTGCATGCAGAGACGGCGTGAAACTTCCTGTCAGAGCCGGTTCATCTCATTCGTGTTGAACTAAAGAGGCTTCATTAGAGGAGCTGGACGTCTTCTTACCAACAATCAGAGAGACTTTCCTTTCCACGGGAGATCCCTCCAGGACACACCTGCAGCACAGCAGACCAAAGGAAAAAACAGGTTTAGTGTTTTATAGATTCCTGAAACCCTAAAGAGATTTCTGCTCGCACTAACAGAATGATAGTTCTTCACTTAGTACGACTAGAACCACACGGCTTCACTAGGAAAATAGGCTTTCCTCCTGATTCGATTCTTTTATTATTTTCTGGGTGCTGATTTGATTTAAACTGCAATCCTTACAATTCTTCAATAGTGCAGATTTTTGTCATTTTTAGCTTGTTTTAGCTGGTTTTTAGCCCTAGAAAATGTGAACAAATTAATTAAGCTGGAATATATCTGATCTTTCTGCGGATATAATGCCTGACAAGACATGTTTTAAAAAGATTTAAATAACAGAAAAAAGTAAAAATTTGGGATGAAAATAAGGAAACACAACCATCATTCTGCTGATAAAATGAATATAAAAATATATATTTTAATTACTCTAAAAAAAAAAGAAAGAAATTTTCTTTTCATGAGCAAGGCTCCTAAACTTGGCAGCTTGATCACCAAAATAAGGAGAACTGAACATCGAGTGGCGGAAACTTTCTTGTCTCGGGAGGATAAATCTCTTTGGAAACCAAACACTGATCGGTGGAATATCAGTGCTGGTTAACCAGCGTTGGTGTCATCCTGGACATGCCACTGTTAAAGAGAAGATCTGCACAAGAGATATGGAGATGCTATCTGTGTGTCTTCACCCATATTATTTACCCAGAGAGTTCACATGCGTTATTCTGGTTTATATAATACCTGGTGCAGCCTGTGATGCCATTAACTCTGTAGTTTCCAGGCTTCAAACACAACATGCAAATGCGTTTGTGGCGATCTCTGGAGACTTTAACATCTCCTTCTCTGCAACTGTTTGTCTGCTGCTCCAACAGGGAAAATAAAACGTTGGACTTATTTAATGTAAATATAAAAAATGCAGAGAGGCTTGTTCAAGTCTGATGTTACACTGACAGGTAAAGAAGATCATTCCTTCCAGCAGCCATGAGCCTCAAGAATTCATTATCATTGTCAAAAAAAAAACTACTATAATATTGAATTTACCTCTGGGATGAATGAAGTATCTGTTTCATTCTTTCATTAATGGTTTTCATGGAGGAGGTCATTAGCCTAGAGAAACTAACTGTCTGGTCTTATTCGTCCCACACAGGTGGCTGACATCAAACATTTCTCCACATTCAGTCAGAATCTCGAGCTTTGAAGGAAAAAAACACTGAAATATGTAATAATAAGCCAACTCCTTCATTGGCTCACATGTAGCTGCTGGTGTCGTTCAGCTTGACGTCGTGCAGCTTCAGAGATCCGTCCCTCATTACAGCCGTCCTCCCCTGGTACTCCATCGCCTTCTCCTTCTCCAGCTCCGTCCCACCGCGCACCACGTGGACCGTCCGGTTGAACGGAGCGCCGAGCCGCACCCACTCCAACGAGACGACGTCGGACAGCCTGATGGGTCTGGAGGTCCTGCAGGGGAGGACGACATCTGCATGGACGGCTGCAGACACCGAGTCGCTCTGCAGAGGCCCACCTGCAGGTTCAACATGGAGCAAAAGTTTCAAGAGTCTGAGACATATTTTATAATCAGATCTGACAGGAGCCGCATCAACATTTTGATACTACGATTACATGTTTTTTAACATAGAATTTATTATTCTCAATTTATTAATTCAGAATGAAAAGCTGGAAATATCAACTCTGAATCGACGTTTACATTGAGAACATGTTTTCTTAATTCAGCTTTTGCAATGGGATGCTAACATTTTATTTTCATTGTTTCATTCATATTTCATTCTGGATTAAACGTGCAATAAACAAAACGTTTACTTTAGGATTAAGTTTCATTCACAATTATCATTTTCATTCAGAGTGAAGCGTTTATGCTGTCATTTTTCACCTCTTTAACCCGCTTATGACCAAAAGTATATTGGGGCCGCCTGGAAATATTTTGGGTTAAGGGCTGTGGGATTGTCAAAAAATGTGCAATAAGTACGAACTTTTGTCCCTGTTTCCAAGATAACATCAGCTTTCAGTATTTGCCGTTTTTTTTTACATTATTATATTTTTTTTTTTTTTACCAGTAACAGCAGTTAATAGGGGGGAAAAAACAAAATCAGATTTACATTTTTCAGCTTTATAGCAGCATAAAAATTCTGAAATGACACAGACAAAAAATGAGATGAACAATTTAAACTCCAAAGTATTTTGCATATGCAAATAAAAAATGGGCATTCCTCGACCTTTAGTTCTCAATTTAGCTGCATTTTTTCCCAATAAAAAGCACTTATTTATGTTTATGCGGCAGTTTCTGCAGCCTTATGTTACATCATGTTAGGACTGGTTTCTGTTGGGGCAGTGGGCAGCAGAAGCAAAAGAAATATCTCTTTCCTTTTTTTTCTATGTCAGCTAAAGGTGAAATGCTAAAATATTCCTCACAAAATCAGTCCCAATGTCCGCTAATCGTCATCCACTCCCCTTCATTGACTGGCGCTTACCTCAAAGCTGCAGAACGTGTTTCCCTCGCTCGTATATCTTTAGCGTAACATGCAGTGTATCGTGTCTATTGGAAAGCTCTCATTCTGTACTTTCAACACCGTTGAATCTTTGGAATTGCTAATAATCCGAGAGTTACGGTACAGAGAAGCTCATGTAATAAACGTCTGTCAAAGGTTATTTATTTTTATTTTTTTACCGGGAAAAGGTTGATAATGATATTAACCCTACTCTATACGGGCGGAAACTAGTGAGAGTGACTGAATTTAAGTATTTTGGACTGTGGTTTGACAACCATTTGGCTTGGAATTTGCATATTGATAAAGTATTGGAGAAATGTAAAAGGGTGGTGAATGTAAAAGGAAAAGTAGAAAGCACAGATCTCTAGTTTTGGGTGGATTATAGAAAAGATAACCTGGGATGTTGGGGGGAATAACTAAGCTGAGTCCGACTGTGCCCCTCCCTTCTACTCCCATATGGATGGAGAAGGAGCCTGATGTTGATTTTAGTTTGTTAGATAAGGAATGTCGCTGTAAGATCAATACGACAGGATATATAAGGAGAGAGTATGGAGCATATTTAGAATTATACACTGATGCATCAAGGTTAGAGGGTGGTACTGTGGGGATTGCCTGTGTTGTTCCAGACATGGGTGTAGTTATAAGTAAGAGGACGAGTGATAACTTAGCGGTCTATACAGGGGAACTGCTTGCACTAGTTTTGGCGTTGCACTCGGTGGAAGGAAGTAGTCTAAACAAATATGTGAGAATTTCAGATTAGTAGTGATTTACTTAGCATCAAAAATATTCAATCAGTAAACTAGGACGGACATTGTGCAAGGAATAGTACACGGTTAATAGAATAAGAGCAGCAGGGGAAACAGTGATACTTACGTGGGCACCAGCGCATGTGGGGATAGACGTAATGAGTTTGCAGATAAATATGCTAAGAATGGAGCAAATAAAGCAACTGTGGATTTTCCGGTCAAATATAGTAAATCAGAGGTGAAGAGAATTGCTAAAGTGGGTCTGAAAACAGTGTGGCAGAAAGACAGACTGGAAGTTGTGAATATTGTGGGGAACCAGAAACAGAAAAGTACATTCTTACTCAGTGTTCAAGGTATGACCAGGAGAGGAAGGTACTTGTAGCGTGGTTAAAGGAAAACAGAATCCCTTTTTCTATAGAGGCTATATTGAAGAGATGAACGATGACAGATGTAATAAGAGCAGTGGCTTCTCGTTTCCTAAAATGTTTTTAAAATCTTTTGTTCTCTTCTTTCTTATATCTTCATCTACAGAATCAGCCTGGTCCTTTCTAGCATCCAAACTGGTCGTGTAGCATTAGATTAGCCACTGCTAATCTTTGAGCGTCTTAGTTTTTCATCACCATCTGAGTTGATGTCATCCCCATATACTCACTGTGATATTAACTGAAATCTAAGCTAGTGCTACTATAAAGCTACATTAGCACTGCTAAACAATATTATTTCCAAAACAGTCTGTTGAAATTTCAGTCCATTTGTAATGACGACAGGTAACCTGCAGTACAAATATATAAATATAATAGGATATAAAAAATAGGATATGAAAACAAATAAATCCACGGTATATCTATGTGCATATTTTCATTATTGTTTTTATTTACCTTTTTTGCTTATCTTGTGGGGCATTATAGCAGCAGAATGTTGGTCTGGCTACTGTGTTGTTTTTGTTCCTAATTGAAATTAAGAAAAAAAAAAACAGCAAAACGATTTCTTGAATTTATTTATTTATTTTTTTGTCTCGTCAAAAATCTGCAATATTGCAGAATCGCAATTTAAATCGAATTGGCACCAAAAAAATCGTAAAAGATCCAAATCGGGAGGAAAGTATCGTCCCTCCCAGCGTCTCTCTGGTTGAAGGTCAGACTAGGGATAAAGAGTCGATAAAATAAGTGCATTACTGTTTCAGAGTAACTTTTCAGGTTTTTGAAAAGCAGTTCCTTTATTTTGCAGGATGGTACAAACTTATAGGGAGGAGCATAAGTTCTGGTGATGCAATGTTGTCGTCTTTCTCCTCGCCAAACTCCATTAACAAACCGAGTATTTTAAAGTTAATTCGCTGTCCACAGAATAAACCCCCCAGATTAAAACACGACCTTAAACATCGGAGTCCTCTTTTTACTTCGGCGTTAACAACTTCTTAATTAATGTTTTAATTTTTGTGTAACTTGATTTAACACTTCACCGCACTGTGGAGCACGAGCAACGAAGTAACGGTTCAGCAGAATAATGACGTTGAAGTGTCGCGTGAGCCAGCAATACAGCCGTGACATATTTACCGATATTATTATTATAATTTAGTTAACTCACCTTCGTCCTGAAGGGTGTAGCCACTAAAGACGGCGCAAAAACACCCGCAGAGGAGGAAGACCTCGGCGGGCTTCATGTGAACCGGTTCCCAGCGTGCACAGCGCGGCACGATACTTTGGAACTTCAGTTTTACTTTTAGATATGCTGCGTTCGCGGTCAACTCGAAACTCGGGGTTTACTTTCCAGAAAAAGTTCTATTTTTCTTCTTCGTGATAATTATTGAGAAATGAAACTTTCCTGCTTAAACTTTTTAATCGTTTAAAGTCTCGAGTATCTCATGACTGTACAAAGTTAAAGCTGTCTGGATCCTGTTTTCTAAATTCTCTTTATTGCATCAGAATTAGGAATATCCGGGTGCCCTTGAATGAAACATTGTTCTGAAAAGTCGGGTTGCATGATCATTTCTGTTTTACATCTTTGTGAATGATCAAACTGTTTTATGATCATAGATGGCCACCTTTTTGGTTATCTAAACAATCATTTTCCTACACAAAATATATCAATTTGAAATATAACTAGATATACATGCAGTGTATTATTATAATCAAAATAAGAGCGACCTCAAGTGGACAGTTAAGAAATTACAGTTACTTTTTTTAATGTCATTTTTACATCACACAAATCTATCCACGGGCCAGACTAGATATTTTTTATGTTAATATAATTGTCCCTATTGTTGGTATTACTGTTTGGTGTTAATATCCAAGTAATTGATAATAACTTATTAAATAAAGTCAGGGTTTTATAATCAGCTTTATTTTTTCTGTTTTCGATCTGGTGCAACAACAGTGTGCTGTCCGTGGTGCTGAATACTCACACGGACATTCAGGAGGTCACGTGACCCATGAAGTCCCCATCAAGACTGTCTGTTCCATGTCAGTCTTGATTAAACCAGCCTGTAAAGTCCGAGAAGAAATTAGAGGAAACTTTTACTTTTTATTTCAAAATATTCCAGTTAGAGTGAGATTTTTGAGCTAATCAGTCGAAAATGATTGATAGAAATGATGCAGTGACTCATGTTCAATTAAACCAAAAACAGTCAAAAGTCAAGAGGAAAACAAACTCCACATAATATAATATAATGTAATATAATATAATATAATATAATACAATATAACATAATATAATATAATACAATATAACATAATATAATATAATATAATATAATATAATATAATATAATATAATATAATATAATATAATATAATATAA
>JBBBVT010012597.1:0-12690 GCA_037177035.1 Craterocephalus eyresii | reverse complement strand
ACGACTGGCCACTGGGAAAAATCGGCGTGCCGCCATTGCACCAGTACGGGATCCAGTTTATATAATACATCCATGGGGTAGTGCGTAAGGGGCGGTTTACGACTGGGCCCTCCTTACTGTAAACTTAGCGGAAGTTAACTTTATTAGCTCTTATCAGTGAGTCGGAGTTCCAACTTTCCGCTCGGTTCCTCTCGTCGGTTCTTTCTGGGTCTTTTGACCCCACATTTGGGAGGCTGTTCACACCTATTCAACTAAGATGGATAGTGAGAGCAGATAAAGGTGGGTCTGTGGAGAACAGGAGGAAACTTCCTTATTTGATCGCCCTTTTTGAGGCCACATTTAACGGGTTTGAGCTCATCGCACCTTGAGCCGCTAGGTCAGGATGACCGGAGACTCGTCCCTGAACTTTAACGTCCTCCATCGGACCTGCAAGTTGGTCGTGCTCCTCTGCTTCCTCCACATTACCGTCACTTTCTTCTTCTACGTCCGTTCCATGGACACCCCGTTTGGCTACCGGAGCCCGCAGTCCCACAGAAATCCCACGAGGTCCAGCCAGAACAGACTAACGGTAATAAGCCCCGGAACCGCGACGAAGGAGCTTTACACGAAGCAGAGAGAGGCCACGGAAGAGCCCCGTGACCCGGCGGAGCAGGCAATAGAAGAGTTGGAAAAATGTCCGGAGACGTCACCCCTGCTGGGTAAATGTGGCTGCTTGTGCTTGCTTACGTGTGTTTGTGTGTGCGCGCGCGCGAGAGAGCTCTTATCAGTCACCCCCAGGACTCTCGGGTTCGGGTCGGCACAGTTCTGGTACATAAACTGCATTGAACAAAACTGGACATGCATCAGACAGAGTGTAAGAGTAGAGAAATTTTAGGTTCCGTGTTAAACGCGTTTCGATGAAAACCGTTCATTTTAACAAACAGAAACCGATTTTAGAAAGCTTATTTCCTGTAAATGTAATGACCCTAAACCCCAGCAGACCTTAATAGACAGTAAAAAGGGCTTAAATCCAGTGTGTTAGAGTCAAACTCTAATATGGCCCGGTACCACTTTTTTTCTTGGATAAGGTTTTGCTGAGTTTTTCTTGTTTTAATATACAGCCCAGTTTGATAATTGTCGAAATGTCAGCTGATTAATGATTGACCAAGGAAGCAGGAACATAACCTTTTACAATTGATCTGTGGATCAGTACTGATGGCTGGTAATTCATAGAAACATAAATAAGGAGTCAGAACCAATCTGATCTGAACAGGCGGTTCTGTAATTGAGTTCTGAGCCCTGTGTGGAGAACTCAGCTCAAACAGATCATTGCATCTGAGATGGATTGTCTGGTTGGTGTAGAGGTGATGAAGATGGAATCAACTATTTTCTAATCTTAAAAAACAGGACCTCAGCTGGACCCAGATGCAAATGAGAGACAGAAAACTGATCCTACTGATTGCAAGTGTTCAGAAGCACTGCAGGGTCCAGAACTGATCAGAACTAAAACATTACTATAGTTGTAAAAGAATGAACAAAAATATGTGCTGGATGTGCTTGAACCAGTGGTTCTGTTGTGGTATCTTGTACATATTGGTGTTACAGTTTTTCCTTTTTATTTTATTTTTTTTGTCACACCTTTTTAAAGAAGATGAAGCTTGGTCAGGTCTAATCAGCCGGTTGTCTGTTTTTTTCACTTAAAAGAAAATGGCAGCCAAAGGTCTATGATGTCCAATCCTACATTATTCCCAGTTTAATCTAAATTTATGTCCAGTTGGTTCCTATGTTAATCCAATTTTATTCACAGTTTAATATAAATATAATTCCAGTTTATTCTTACTTTATCTAAGTTTGATAACAGTTTAATTCCAGGTATAAACTAGACAACTCAGGCTGTTTTACATGAAATGTTAAAAGCATCAAAGCAGTATGTAGAGGACACCTTTTTAAAAAGCTGGTTAAAACAAACTTAAAATAAATTTTAAATAGTACTTCATCATACAGTCATTTAGCAGATACTTTTATCCAAAGCAATGTACAACTAAGAACACTGGTGATGCCAGCACTGGGGGCAAGGTGGGTAAAGTGTCTTCCCCAAGGAAAAAAGCTGACTGGGTCAGTAGCATGATTAAAATTGCCAACTTTCAGGTCAATGGACAACCTGCTCTACCGCTGAGCCACTGCCACCATGAAGATAACTCCCCCAGCTCCCCTGTGGTTCGCACCCTGGCTGTAAGTCAAAGGGAAGAGCAGTTGTCTGCTAACAGTAAAGCCAAAGGGTAAAACGCTGTACACCTCCCAATGTGTCCATCGGGGTACATATTTGTGTAGAGGCACTCGGTATGCTTCAATATAGGTGCTGTATAAATGTTTGTGAGACTAACATGTAGTGTCAAAGCGCTTTGAGGGCTTGTGTGACCAGGAAAGCACCATACATGTACAGTCTATTTACCATTTCAGGTGGTAAAAGGCTGATTAATTCCAGCTAGATCTTTTATTGAATTTAATTTTGATCCCACTTTATTCCCATTTAATTTGAAAAAAATCAGTTTTATAAATAAAGTGTGTGCATCTATGATGTTTTTTTTATTAATCCACATCCAGTCCAAACTTGCCTTTATTTTAATTCTAATGAAATCTGAACAGATCGAACACACAAGGTAAGAATCACAGTAGACCCATACTGGAGTGCTTAGGGGCTGCAGAAAATAATATAAATTCCTCTTTTAGTCTCAGATGACAGGCCAGAACCAGTTGACAGACTAGATACAATTCTTGACAAGAACTAGCTGATGGAGCAGAACTAGATGATTGATGAAAACTTTAGGAAAAGGCTGGTGTTAACGAATGTGAAACTATTTGTTTAGTGCACCAGCAGGTAACAAATGTTCTTTTTCCAAGTCAGATGCCCTTTGTTTTCTCAGGATTCTGAGGGTGTGTCAGGAATGTCAACGTTGTGATGTCAGCAGGTTTTTAACCTGATCACATACAGAAATTTTCCAGCTTTCTATGAAATCGATGATGATCTTCAGGTATAATGTGTCTGATTTAGTGTTGTCACAGCACTTGGTACTTTGGTACCAAGCCGGTGCCAGTGTTTCTGTTGTAGTACTGTTGGTACCTGTACTTTCATGGTACTTGTAGTACCGACGGCATCGAAGGAACCTGACGTGAGATGTGAATATCCGCCAGCTGCTAGCTAAACAGCTTTGTGAAGGTGAGATGAGTTGCTCCGCCTCAGCTCATAGAAGTTGCATAAAAGTCCACAAAAACTTGGTAATATTCCGCCATGCTGCTCGTCCAATGTAATGTAAGTGTGCTGAGTGGGTAGCGTCCAAATTTACTGGAAACTACATCTTTTAGAACATTGTTTAGGCCTATAGCCTAAATAGTAGCACATTGCATATCCCTGATAGACATCAACAACATTACGAAAGCCGCGGCAGACAAACCAGTGGGCAGACAAACCAGTGGGTAGACAAACCAGTGGGTAGACAAACCAGTGGGCAAAACGTCTTCACTGAGCTGTTTAGCTAGCAGCTGGCAGCGGATGTACACATCTCACGTCTGGTTCCTTCGGTACCATCGGTATTACCGGTACCATGAAAATACAGGTAGCACTGGTACTAACTTGGTACCGAAGTGCCGAGTACCGTGACAACACTGCACTGACTTATTTTATTATTGCATTTATATTTTATTTTGTTCATGTTTACATCTCTGCATGCTGGGATTTAAAATGCTGAGCACAATATTGTTAATTTCTATTAAATACTTGAAGATATTTTTATTATTGTGTTTATGCTTTATTTATTTGTTCATTATAGTAAATGTTCATCTTCGTAAAAAGCATGTTTGTATAAATATTTGAAGAAATAAGGACCTTTTTGCCATGGTATTGATTTAGGTATCCAGTATCACGTAAACTCAGTGGCATTGGTACCGACTACTGAATTTCTGGTATCATGACAACACTAGTCTGATTAGAACCTAAACACCTGAATCAGAAAATCTCTATAATCCAGTTAGACAATCGGAACCAGTTGGAACAAGTCGAAAAACGGCATGCTCGATTTGGAAATAAAAACTCAGAAATTATATATAAACATTAATTTACAACCACAATATCTTTGATTCTATTGAGCCCATAAGATGGTTCTGATGTTTCAGTAGTATTGATTGTCTCAGTAGTAAGAGACAATAGTAGTGATAAAACTGGGTTCAGTCAGTTTTCTCTGATATCTTACCCATCGGGGGTTTTATGTTGAGGGTTTTAATTTCGCACTGCAGATTTCTCATCTGGATGTCACAAAATGTCCCTGAACAATCCAAAATGTCTTAAAAATAAAAAGGCCTTTAGAATATCATAAAACAACCCATCATGCCTTAAAATGCCACAAAATATTTCAGAATACCTACATTAGCCATAGATTGCCTTAAGATGCTTCTGATTGCTGTGAAAAGCTACAGTATGCCACAGAGTACCTCAGAACAACTTGAAAACGTCTTAATATGCAGTGCTGTGGAACGGCACAGGATGCTGCTGAACTCGGGACTTCCTGGAGATGCTGAACTATTACCGAATTACGGATGCAAATTAGTTTATCTACAATCCGACATATTTACATCTGTTGCTACAGATGTTCATTTATACATATTGTCCCTGTCAAATAAACTAAAATAAACTAAACTAAACTGGTGTTTCTACAAGCTCTGGTGCCTCTTATGTGTTGAAAGTCTGAACGTTTCTACCAACCACCTAAAGTCAGTCAATATAAGTCAGAAAGTGAAACTTTTTATTTTATAACTTATTATCCTCTTCAGAGGAAAATACAGAAATTTCATTATGATGAAGTGTTGCAGTTCAACACACTCAGGTTGCTACCTGAGTAAAAACCACCTGTCCTGTGGTTTGACCTGTCCGCTTGTTTTGGTCCACAGTGGGTCCTCTACGGGTGGAGTTTAACACCCGCGTGAGTCTGGACCAGATAAAGAAGGAGAACCCTAACGTCCAGCTGGGTGGACGGTACAGACCCAAAGACTGCGAGGCGCTCCAGAAGGTTGCCATCATCATCCCTTTTCGTAACCGGGACGAACACTTGAAGTTCTGGCTCTACTACCTCCACCCGATCCTGCAGAGACAGCAGCTGGACTATGGAGTCTACATCATTAACCAGGTGATCTGTGATGTTAACTAGAGTGTGCAGGCCTTGGTGTTCTCATTCATAAACGTGTCAGTGCATGAAAAAAAGCTGAATGTTACCATGGAAATGGTCTGACTGGATGCATACAAGTATAGGACTATAGGTGTGTTACAGGAAACTATAGCGCCACAACGGGTCTTTGAGATCCTTGAAAAGGTCTTGAAACCTGAGAAACCAGTCTGTTGTGTAACCACTGACTCTTACTACATACTGTGTCCTCCAGTTGGAATGGGGTTAGGGTTCGCCTGACTGACATCAACTGGACCAGAACCAGGTGTGTTGTGACACAGGAAGGATGACAGGATTTACTGAAACATAAATCTAAATCCATTATCTAGAATCGACACAGTTCTAAGAAGTTAAAAACATTACTTCCTGCTTGATTGACATACACAAAAGAAGGAAACCATATTGAAATTTCATAGATTTAAATATATCGGGTGCAGACAGATATTTATTCATCTCTAGTGATTCATGGCATTTTTTTTGTCTTTCTTCTTCATGCTATTATTTTCTGGACATGACAAGAGTTTATGACAAAAAAGCAGAACAATCACATTAAATATATGAACAAATTAAGAAAAGCAGAGCAACAGCTTGTGGGTTAAACAAAGTCGTTTCAGGTCTGGTTTGCAATAGGAGATATTAACAGGTCAGATTTTTGCCAGCGGTTCGGGTGCAAGATGGTAAAATGCACCCATAGAGGATTCTGGTCTGGTGGTTTGTGGTGTGCAGAACATATTTTTCTGAACACACACAGTTTTTATTTTTCCTCCTATCCAAATCTGCACCGCTTCCCTCTCCTTAAAGGGGATAGAGATTCAAAATCATCATTTTCATTTTTTTGATAGCGGTTCAGAGTCTCCCTGCTGTTGAGAATACACGCGATGTGCCACGCAAAGTTATCGTCTCTGATTCCTGTATTTCCCCTTTTTTGAATTGCCGTCAGAAAACAGAACAATGCATGTTTGACTGTAAAGTGACGTCATAATGAGCAGCACCCCACCCCCCCCACCCCACCCCCCGCCCTACACACACACATTCCACTAAACCCGTTTCGCACACGGTCCCTTTGAAATGTCTTTGCACCATTCGCACCTCTTCTCTGCTTCCATTTGAAGCCGGAAAAAATGGCGAAGCCCCGTCGTGCTTTCCCATGGCTGCCCCAGCGTTGTGCAAACTTCTTCCGCCTCCTCCTCCGATTCTGGCTCGAACGAATGCACCATGGCTAATTATATTAGCAGTGAAGGCAATGGCCGCCAGACAATTACCAAGTGTAGTTCATAGTGATGACGGATGACGTCGACATTTTACATGCATTTCTTAATGAGGTTGCCAGATAAGCTCAGAAACGATGACAAAAAGGCCAAATTATGTGTTATTCACCAAACACACATACAGAGCACTTTGGACAGCCTTTTAGAAGGTTCTGAACCAAATGTTTTTTGGGCTACATATCATATAACAGAACAAGGATTAATACCCCACTCAACCATTCTCTATCACCTTTAATGATCTGTTGTGGTTGTAATACAACTTTTTTGGGGTTCACTGGAGTCCCCTGGCTGGAGTCTACTTTTTGATCCTAGGCAGTGTGCTGATGGTTGTTCATAAGTGGTTGCGGACCACGGCCTGTTCAGACCGGACCAAACAGCTGCAGTGCCAACATGACACTTTCTGTCTGTCTGTGTATTTGTGTGTGTGTGTTTGTGTGTGTATGTATGTATTTGTATATGTATATATGTATATATGTATTTATCAATCAGAACTACTCATTTATATACATGATAGAATCATGGCTAAATCACAAAAACACAAACTCACCCAGTTAGCTTCAGGGTTTGATGGGCTGTCTGCAGCTTCCCCGTAACATAGACAGAAGTATCTGACCTCTGCATCCGTCTATAAACTCTCTACATACATCATTATTTTATCATAAAAGTTTTCCAACAACTTCCAAGCAGTGTTTTCAATAAAGTAGACGATGTGATGACAGAATGGAGAGAACAGACTTTGCAGTGAAGTCTTGGCACTTAGCCTGGACAAATCTCCCCCAGGACTGAAAAGTTGGACTCTTCTGTTTAGGAATGTGTAGATTTGATGTTCAGAGAGTTGTGAGTTTGTACAAACATCTGCTCGAATCAATTTTTGGAACTGCATAAAGAGAAAAAGGATAACACAAATGTAACTCTCCATTTATATTTGGTTAGGGCTAGGCGATATGGCCCGAAATCAATATCACGATACATTGAGCAGTTCATCTCGATAACTGTAAATAGACGATAACAGCACTATGGTGTACAATTTCTGTTTGCCACCGAAGAAATGTCAGACTGATGTACGGGTTCACCGTGCCACTCTCTGTTCTGTACATGCTGGGAATCAAGAGTTTTTGTAAAATATTTCATATGATTTAATTCATTCTGGGACCATCTTTTACACAAAATGCACATATACACACCCACAGTCGGTAACTAGTGGCACTGATCCAGACTGGTCCGCTGACAATAATATATGGCCGCCACATATCTTTCATAGAAAGAAGATAACATTTTAAGCAAGAGCGTGTGTCATTGTGCTGACATGAAGCTGCTTACAGTGCGGCCCCTTTAAGAGCGGTTGAGCTACAGAGGAGGAGAGGCAAGGCTAGTTTGTTTGTATAGCACATTTCATGTACAGACAATTCAAGGTGCTTTACATACAAACATTAGAAACTTTACACCAGGGTGCAGAAAGCAATAAAAATAAAAGTAAAATAAGAAAATGACAGAAAGGAAGAAACCCTGAGTAAAACAACACTCATCATAAAAGGCTGCAAATAGAAATGTTTTTAACCCTGATTTAAAATTGCTGACAGTTTCAGCAGACCTGCAGCTTTCTGGGAGTTTGTTCCACATGTGAGGAGCATAAAAACTGAACTCTGTGTTTAGTTTTGACTCTGGGAACTGAAAGCAGACCTGACCCTGATGACCTGAGGAATTTGGTTGGTTCATAACGAACCAGATGTTCCTGAATATATTTTGGCCCTAAACCATTAAGAGCTTTGTAAACTAAAAGCAGGATTTAGAAGTCGATTCTTTGACAAACAGGAAGCCAGTGTAAAGATCTGAGGACTGGTGTTATGTGATCCACTTTCCTGGTCTTAGAAGGGCTATTAACTTTTAGCACTGGTACTATAAAGGTTGGAGGTTTATAGCACAAAACAAAAAGTTGTAGCACCAGAACAAAATTTCCCTGAAATCTTTAGAACACCAAAATATCACTGTATATCGGTACTTAAAGGATTACTTCACCCTCAGAATGATGTGCCTTCATTTGTTTAATCACCCTCATGCTGATTTACACGTTGGAACACTTTCTTGTTATTTATCATGCGGGAGGTTGTGGGGAGGTTTTCAATTTTGCCTCAGTTCGGCTACAGTGATGTTGAACGACAGTGTAAGGAAAGTTCATTTTCTACATGAACTAGTTCAAAGTTCAGTTCACTCATTTTAAAATAAAGTAGTTCAAAGTTCAGTTCACTTATTTTAAAATGAAATTGTTCAGTCATATTTCAAAATTTTTTAACTCAGTTCACGGTTCTAAAAATGAGGTTCATAGTTCTTTTTTCAATATGTTGCTTCGAGCGATTGCCCTCAGAACACTCGCTTTTTCCAATCGTTATTTCTCATACAGTCCACACTTAAAGCAGAACTTCTCTTTTTTTTAACCTGGGGTCTGTTGACATCTTTCCTCTCATACATGTGAGTGATGGAGAAAAGAACATTCAAGATCGCTCCAGTATTTAGCCGGGCAGGCAGTTAGCAGCACAGCTAATGGTAAGTATTGGGCAATTAGCTCTGCGTCTCAGTTCGCCCTAAAAACGTCCTTTTTTTTCCACACTGAAGTGCCCTGCTGGTCTCAACCAGTGTCCGTCAACATACTAGAGAGGAGAAATGTATCTGTATTCTGCTGATTGCTATGTTTGGTGTCAGTTAGTGGAATATCTCACGGTATTTTGACGTGAGTTACTGCGCGATTATGTGATAATCTTGCGAGATTCGAACACAGACAACAGGACAGAGACAAAAATTCAAGGCGATCGGCAGTTCATTCAGATACTTTTATTCATTTCTCCTCTCTAGTATGCTGTCGGACACTTGTTGAGACCAGCAGGGCACGTCAGTGTGGAAAAAAAGCAAGTTTTCAGGGCGAACTGAGACGCAGAGCCAACTGCCAACTGCCCAATACCTACCATTAGCTGTGCTGCTAACTGCCTGCCCAGTTAAATACTGGAGCGATCTTGAATGCTCCTTTTCCCCATCAAGTTCTCCTTTAAGCAGCTTTCATTCCCATAGGCTATTCTTAAACAACATGAAGAGAAACTTTATGGTCTTTTTAATGAGGAATTATTAGACAATCTGAGGTAGGAACCACAAGGGAATAAAGGATGTACCTCAAAGTGTAACATTTTCTAAAAGCATCCATCTTTTCATTGGAAATCACATAAAATGTTTGTGGATCAAGTTTTTTTCTGACTTGTTTGGATAAGAAGATTGAGAGAAATGTTATAGAAGTTTACTAAAGTAGATATAAGCAGCTACAACATTCAGCCTAAATCAATTAGCTAAATAACCTTTTCCTACCTGGATCTCAAAGATCTTATAATCAAATTCTTTTAAGATACTATATGTTTAAAAAAATTGAGACAGAGGTGCAGTGGTGCTGCTGCCCTCACTTTTCCTCCTGCAGTTATATGAAACATGCAGGTGCGACTCCGGTGTGTTTTTCTATATCTACCATCTCTTTCATTAACACTGTGTTGTAGTCTGGATTTTGCCTGGAAGGCTCCATTTAAATCTGGTGCTATCTTCAACAAAACTGTTTAGGCCAAGTGTCACCAGGTCTGCGAGCGTCGTGCCTTAAAATATTAATTAAAAAAGAAAGAAAGAAAGAAAGAAAGAAAGAAAGAAAGAAGAACGGCCATCCAGTGCGCAAAAATAGAGAAATGTGCGGCCAGAGAGACATGAACGGCCAGAGTGTGCGCAGATGAGCGTGTGTGTGGCGGCCGCGGCGCATCCAGGAGATACAATATGTTACAATTTTGGCTCTAAAATTATACTTAATGATATCGTTTCGAGTAAATTATGGACCTTACCCACTCAGGACACTAGCATGACTTCGGCTGTCACATCTTAAAGTAAAAAAAAACCAAGCTGCCCCCAAAACTGCGGCATGAGTGCTATGTAAAAACAAAATTGTAGTACAGACATTTGCACAGTACAGCCCTGCTTAGTGAGGACTCAAGCAGCAGCATTTTGGACTAACTGCAGCTGTCTGATGGACTTTTTAGGGAGGACAACATTACAGTAGTCAAAACTAATAAAAATAAATCCATGGACCAGCTTTTCTAAATCCTGTGGAGACATCAGTCCTTTAATCCTCAATGTGTTCTTTATGTTATAATATGCTGATTGCACAACTGTCTTAATACTGAAGTTCAGGTCTGAGTCCATGACTACAACCAGGTTTCTGGCTCTGTTGATGGTTTCTAACTTAGCCGTCTGAAGCTGAGTGCAGACTTTTAATCTTTCTTCTTTGGCTCCAAAGACTGATTTCAGTTTTGTCCTCATTTAGCTGAAGAAAGCTGTGACACATGCAGTCTCTAATTTGATCAATGGAAGGTCAGAAGAGTTCATCTGGAGAGCTTCATATTCAAATTAATCAAAGTTTAAATGAGATATTTGTTTACATTGGAAGAAGTTCTTAAACAAAACAGCCACACCTCCACCTCGTTTATCTAGTCTGGATTTACCAACAAAACTAAAGTTTGGTGGAGTTGCTTCAATCAGAACAACTGACTCATTTTCTCTGTCTAACCAGGTTTCTGTTAAAACCAGGAAATCAAGTTTGTGCTCTGAGATAAAATGATTGATCAGGAAGCTAGCTTCAGTGTGCTAAGAGTATTATTTGTGCAGTTTTGTTATGAGCAGGCTGATGAGCAATGAAAATAAGATTTGATAAGTTAGCAGAATATGTTTGGTAACGTTTGTTCCTCTGCATATTCATTAATCCTTTTTTGTTATCTATTAGAACAGGGATAGAAGAAGCTACTTGCTTATCGGGGCCCGGCTTATCCTGGAAAGAACTGTGATGTTCCAGCGTGGACCCTGTCCCCATCAATGAGATCATTAGGAGGCGGCAGTTGTTGCTGGAGCTCTGATGCTCGCGGGGGGATCGGGGAGGACAAAAAGATGGGATGTTGCGACACGGGGTCATTTTGGTGGCTTCTTTTACCAGTTCTTTCATCTGTGCAGTGAAGTCCAGGAGGGGTGGTTATGAAGGGGAGATGGAAGTTGGAGAGGGAGGAGGTTAAGATGGAGTATGATGGGATGAAAATGAGGTCGGTGGTGAGTCCTGGTTAGCTGGAGGGGACTCAAGGTTTCTGCTGGGCTTATCATGTTTTGGTTTCTCTTGTTTGTGATCACGCGAGGGACATTGTGTCTGTTCAGAAAGTATGCAAACAGTCTTGTTCCTCCTTTGTTTAAGGAAAATCAGTCAGCTTTAAAATTAGTGCCTTTGATCCCCCCAAAAAGATGAAATTATCAATAAAATGGACGGTGTATGTTTCACATACAGCTGACAAAAATGTATTCACAGAAAAAAGTCAACTCAACTTTTCTGCTCCTCTGATTGGAGGGAGTGGACCACTGATGAATATCCAGGGACCCATGCAGCTGCTTAAACCGAAGAGTTAAGTGAAAACCCTTTTTCAGCATCTCACTTTGTTGTTTAATTATATCGTTTGCACCAATATGTAGAATCACATTCTCCACAGTCGGGTTTGCAGCCAAAATCTGTGTGATCCTGGCGATCACGTCTGACACCATATCCTTTGGAAAGTACAGCACCATTGTACATTTCCCACAGAAATCCCTCACATCTTTCACACAAAGGTCACCAACAACATTACTTGCTCCGGAATCCATAGTGAAACAGCTGTTTTCTTTGAACTTAGTTTTGTTTTTTCGCTTTGTCTTTGGGCTAGTAACTAGGGGTAGGGGAATTATAACACACATGCATCTAGACACACCCACCATGCCACACGGAGACGTGTACAACAATACTATATTTAGATGTGAAGTCTGAACCGCCATAAATTACAAGTAAACATCACAGTCACTGAAGCTGTTTAGTTGAGGTAAAAATGTAGCTTAGCCACAGAAAACCTGCAGAGTTTCTCTTGAACAAATATCGAACTTTCTTTCTTTGCTTATACCACGGAAGTTACTATTCCATGTTTGTCTCAACGTACTTTTCATGCTAAAGAAGCTTTGCACCATTCTCTCATTCAACTGTCAAAAGCCAGCTCATCCACTGTAAACCAGTTGATCGACATGTTTCTATAGTGACACTATACAAATGTGTGTGTACAGTGGCATGACAAAGTATCTGAAATGAAATTTAAAGAAAAAAAATGTATTATTCGAGCTCAAGTTGTTGGGCCCCTGGAAATGTCCGGTATACC
>JBBBVT010012325.1:0-12703 GCA_037177035.1 Craterocephalus eyresii | reverse complement strand
CCAGGTGGTGATCAGTTGACAGCTCCGCCCCTCTCTTCACCCGAGTGTCCAGGACATGCGGCCGCAGATCCGACGATGCGACTACAAAGTCGATCATGGAACTGCGGCCTAGCGTGTCCTGGTGCAAGGTGCACATTTGGACACTCTTATGCCTGAACAAGGTGTTCGTTATGGACAATCCATGACGTGCACAAAAGTCCAACAACAGAACACCACTCGGATTCAGATCAGGGGGGCCGTTCCTCCCAATCACGTCTTTCAAAGTCTCACTATCGTTGCCCACGTGAGTATTAAAGTCCCCCAGCAGAACAAGGGAGTCCCTGGAGGAAGCACTTTCCAACACTCCCTCCAAGGACCCCAAAAATGGTTAATCTGAACTGTCGTTCGGTGCATAAGCACAAACGGCAACCAATATGGCCACTCCTGCTCGGCACCTACCGCACACAACTCCAGAGTGGAAAAGGGTCCAGCCCCTCTCAAGGAATCGGGTTTCAGAGCCAAAGCCGTGCATCGAGGTGAGTCCAGCTATATCTAGCCGGAACCACTCAACCTCGCGCACCAACTCAGGCTCTTTCCCCCCAGAGAGGTGACATTCCACGTCCCAAGAGCCAGCCTCTGCAGCCACGGATTGGACCGCCAGGTTTCCCGCCTTCTGCTGCCGCCCGAACTCACATTATACCCGACCCCTACAGCCCCTCCCGTGGGTGGTGGGTCAACTGGAGAAACAGCTTATATTTATGAAAAAGCTCATGAAATCATCAGAGCTGAGACTTAAAGGAATACATGGCTCAACGGCACTATGACTTTTGGTCAGCCTCAACGTCTGTTTCAATAATCTCAGCCTGGAGTTAAACCAGGGAGCCTGAGTCTTCTGGTTAATTACCTTCTTTTTTAGTGGGGCAACTTTATCTAACGTTGTACGCATTAAAGCTGATGCTTGATCAATGAGATGATCAACCTCTGTTGGGTTCAAGCTTAGGGAACTCTCTGTCATATTAAAATATGGCACTGTAGAAAATACAGATGAAACTGAATTTTTAAATTTGGTAACAGCACCATCTGATAAACATCTACTATAACGGCACTTGCTTTCGGCCATTGTGTAGTCAAGTAAAGTAAACCGAAATGTTATTAGGAAATGATCAGACAGAACAGAATTATGCGGAAAAACTATTAGTTCTTCACATACTATGCCATAAGTTAAAACTAGATCAAGCATATGATTAAATGAGTGGGTATGCTCATGGACGTTCTGTGAGAACCCAATTGAATCTAAAATAGAATTGATCAATAAAGCCCATGCTGTTATCTGGACAACCAGCGGTTGAAAGACATGTCATTACTAATAAAGTTTGGCAGGGGACCAGAGAAAACTACGGAATCGGATATGGTCTTAGCAAACTCACCCACCGAAACAACATTAACTTTAGTGACCTCCAACCTGGTGCCATTACCGCCGACATGAATTACAATCTAACTGTATTTAGGTTTATCCTTGGCCAGCCGTTTCAAATATGATTCAATGTTGTACGCTCTGGCCCCTGGGATGCATTTGACCCTGGTCCCTGGTGTTTCTAATGCAATGTTTCGGACTATGGAGCTGCCTATAACCAGAGTTTTCTCTTCAGCGGTTGTGTAGCTAAGTGGGGAAAATCTACTGGAAACGTGAACGGGTCGGTGGTGACCAGTGGACTTAAACTTCGGACTAGTCTTCCTCCTGACTGTCACCCAACCAGCCTGGTTCCCCGGCTGCAATGGGACTGCTGAGGGACCGCTAAGCGGGTTAGCCTGGCTAAGTTACACTACAACAGCTACAGGGGGAGCCTGGCTAGCTGCTGGGTTCTTCTCTACAGTGCAGAGTCTGGCTTTTAACTCACAGAGCCTTGTCACCAAGTCTACAAACAAGCTACATTTATTACATGTACCACTATCGCTAAAGGAGGCAGAGGAGTAGCAAAATATCTGACACAGTGTGCTAGAGAAGGCAAGTGATGAAGAGAGAGAGCTAGCAGCCATGCTAAACACAGAAACCTTAACGATTGGTTTAAAATTAGCAGAAACTGAAGGCCTGAAAGATCACTAAATGAACAATAAACCAGAAAACAGTGTTTTAAACTGCCAAGCTGGTGTTGGTTTGTGGCTGCAGTTCTCCTCGCTGATCTTGTCATTTTTATATTGAGTTTTAAACACAACACAGCTGCCTACATGAGTCGAATGCATTTTCGATGTATATCTGGCTGGCTTCCGGGTTCTATCATATCATCACAAGATGCTGCTGATAAAAACTTTTTCCACTTAGTGACACTGACGTTTAGTGGTGCTGGGTCATTTGCTGGGTGAGGAAGAATCCATTACTACTCCAAAAAGTAGTTGAATGTACTTCTTCTTCCAGTATCAAAGCTGTTGAGGATTCCTTTGCTGTGTCAATTGATGTCATATCCATAGGACTGCAGGGGAAATTCAGGCTCCGGACTGCAGCCCGTTATGCAGCACAGCCTTGTTAAGGCCATGGAGAGATACGTGGGTGGTCTCCTTTTTGGTTTTTAATGCTTCATCAACCATTAGCATTAAAAAGCTTCACATTGAGGTGTCGCGGTTAAGAAATTAAGGAAATGAGTTGTGACTGCAATAAAAACAAAAAAAAAAGAGATCAACATTACACAATCCCGATTTTTTTTGTAGGCTACATTGTTGTTTTGGCACCCATTTGAGTTGTAGTCTCTCATTTTTACGAAAATAGATATTAGTCTTAGTCCTATTTAGTCATTTCAGTAAGTTCTTGTCCCGTTTTAGTTGACGAAAGTTTTAGTATAATTTTCATCACTTTTAGGACATAAACAGGAAAAAAAGTGTGTCCCTTTTTTAAATAAATAAATGATAAATAAATGAATGAAATCTGCACAATTAGAAACAGATAAAATGATGGAGCTTTGCTGGTCCCTGACTTTCTAAAACTACAGAGATTTAATAAAATCCTCACAAATAGTAGTAGCTGTGTAAATAACAGAGAATTTGTTTATGTTTGCAACTGCGGGTTGTGACTGCCGCTTGCACTGTTCTGGTTTTAGTTTCAGGACGTATTCAGATCAGGTGGAGGGTCACGATGACGCAGCAGCAGCAGCAGTAGACAACATGCGCTGCAACTTCTAATGTTACACTGCATGGTAATTAGGCAGATGGACATCATGACAGTAATATTATGGCGCTTACGTTACGTCACCAATGCCATGCTCCTGCATGTTCCCTCTCCATCCTTCACACTGATCAACTTGGTCCGTTTTCTTTATTTAGAAGCAACTGTGCAGGCTGTGCAAATTAAGGTTCTGAGTTTGTTTCAGTGGCGAAAAAGGCTACAGATGCTGTTTAAGCCTTTTCAAAGCAATATTTGATTATAATTAATTACCTAAACATTAAAGCTCATAAGCTCTGGGGGTAGCAGTGGATGTAAATAGACGTTTGGAGGGAACAAGGACATTCTTCCGGTGGTGGCGGTTCCGTGCAATGCCCTGTGATTAGGCTTGTGACAGCCCTAGCTTCAAATGCATGTTTATTTTACAAATCCTGCCCCTCCTCCCTTCAATTAATAACAGTTGACTTCCTGTTTTATCTGTTCTTCTCCTCCAGGAGAGTTTTTTTTGTAGGTTTTGTCAGTCGCAAAAGTAGCAGAGCTAAGTGGCACCATTCCAACCCATCTTCACCCATCAGATATAATGGGGTTTTCACCAAACATTTTAAAATGTATTGTTATATGTAGTAAAACTAATTCTGATATTTTATAGACTGATAAAATAGAAATAGTCACTTATAAAGTGTAGGTATCGGTAATATGGAAAAGCTACTTATGTACCCTATTATATTTTATACCCACTTTAAAGAATGAATGAAAATAAAAAATACTTCAGATAATCCCAACTGAAAAATTCTTACTTTGCATTGAACGCATTAAATGTTGCCTCATTTTCTTTGTTCCCAGCCCAGTGACTTTAACCCCGACCTTCCAGATCACCCCCTCAGGGTGAAATGCTTGAACATGGATGACTTAAGCCTGTTACGTGTTTCACTAGAACTGAGAAGTTTGACCCAGTTATTTTAATTTTCACATGAAACTTTGTCCGTGACAGTTCAGGATTGTCCACATTGCAGTATCCATGCATTATTTACGCTGTGAAGGTTTTTGCGTTTCCTCATCATCTTGATCAGCTGTTGATGAAAGCTGTCCCTTCATCCTCGCATCAGTGGAAATGGCTCAGAGGCTACATTCTGATTCATGCCTTGCCACGTTATCCACACTCATCTCAAGTTCGCCCAATCACACTATGCATTTCAGAGTTCTGCGTCAAAAACTGTCCTAAGTCATGTGAGCTGAGATGTATCTGTTTTTAAAAAACTTTATTGAACAACAATAATACAACATATAAGCAGATGAAGTATACAACATACAAAAACATTCAGATTACTAGGGTTAATCAAAGAAACAGATGGAAAGACTTAAAAATAAATATTAATTTGAGAGCCTTTTTTGTTTCTCAAATCTTAAATTGACTGCACCTTTTTAATGTTCAAATGTCTTTTAGAAAATAAGTGAAACATTTTTTACAGGAAAATTTACATTAATGGATAAAAAATATAGCAATCGAAGGATGCAATTTTCGTCTTAT
Organism: Craterocephalus eyresii; assembly: GCA_037177035.1. Taxonomy (NCBI): domain Eukaryota; kingdom Metazoa; phylum Chordata; class Actinopteri; order Atheriniformes; family Atherinidae; genus Craterocephalus; species Craterocephalus eyresii. The sequence continues at coordinate 8,045 of JBBBVT010012325.1, read as the reverse complement.
GGCCTTGAGAACAAGAAGAAAGTTTTTACTTCTCATGGAGGATGTAGGAACTTTTACTCTACTAATGCTTGTAGTCTCTACTAATGCTTGTAGTCTCTTTTTCATGAAGAACTTTCATGGAATACCCCCGTTTCCATACAAAGCATCAACAATCACCATAAAAAAAGGCAAAAAATGGAAGGGTTACACATTTTTTCTAGAGGTCTTACTGGCATGATTGATATATCGGCGCCGATAGGACGTTATTCAAACTATCGATACCGGCCAAATTTGGTGCTAGCTATCGGCAGATATTGGCCGATAACTGTAATTTTTCCCTATAGCGGCATAAACTGCTTCTTCCCCGCGCTGCCCTCCTTCTCTCTGCTCTGCTCACTGCCTGAGGGGAGGGGCTGCTCCACACACAGGCACAGAGCTTCACAGAGAGACACGTGCTTTGTGCAGCAACAGCAGATAGGAGAAAAGTGACCCAGAAAACTCGACGAAACACCTAAGTTCAATAAAACCTTCATGAGTTTAGAGTCAAAGCATGACGTCCTTTACGTGGCAATCAGCGCCACTTGTTCAACAAGCATAAACTTCAGCAGAAACAGCCGCGTCCCACCAGTGTGTTCTATGAGCACAGCGCTTGTTAAGCTAACAACAAACAACTTGCTAAGGACCTGTTCGCCTCGTGCTAGCACTTTCTACAAGTGGTAACCTCCCGTTAGAAAATTGCAGTTCCCTCCTCATCCGCTAGGTGCTGACAGGAAAACAGAGCAATTTCCCATTGCCTCCCATGTTAAAAACGCCAACTTTACTGCAGAATTATACATGTTTACAGCCTGGTTCAAAAAACCATTTTAGGATAAAAAGGTCAGGTTAACCTCCATGACAACTGCGGGGGGAGTGAAAAAAATTCTAACTGCTCCGTATAGATGTTATTTAATCTTTAAATTTGTCATTTATTAGGGGCGTGTCCTTTTGATTGACAGATGACAGATATCCAGAAAAACGAGGCCTTGCCTAGCACAACCACAGTTTTTTGTTGGCTAACAGTGCTTTGTGTCTCTAATCGCCTACCTCCGTTGGCTGGTTAGGTCCCGTTAGCTCTGGGTTAGCTTTGTTAGCACATAGCTCAGAGTTTGATGGGTGTCAATCATCACTTCCCATGCTCACAGCCCCCCTGTCCGCACCTCATGCCGGCCATTTTTGGGCTGCCAGCAGTCACGAGACTTGTGACGGTGCCAAGATGGCAAAGGAATGAAACGCCCAATGTGCATCACTTCAGCTCATCAGAATCCTATGGGTCACGTGGTTTTAGGGTTTGTCCATTCTTTTTACAGTCTATGACTTTCTAGAACTCGGCTAGCCGGCGAGGGTATCAACAGAGTAATCGGCTTTTTACTTTTTCAAACTAGCGATATTATATTGGCCTTTTAAAATCAATTTTCTGTCGACCTCTAATTTTTTAATTTAAATTAATTAATTGTGTAGAAGGGGTCCTCAGTAGTTTATGTTCTACATGGGTTGTTCATTGAAGAAGATGCTAAGTTTGCTGTCAGTTTTAATATTTATGTTTAATTCATAGTCTTGATTGAACCATGTTGCAATGGATACTCTCTTCAATAAAAACTCACAGGTTTTCATGTGGGACATTTAAAAATTCTCTGTTATCTTACCATACTGGTTTAAAGACATTGTGGTGGACAAGGTCATTAGAAGGAGTCAACACTTCTTGTTTACCATGTGGAAGAATATTGACTTGTTGACATGTACATTTGTTCAGGATGTTGCCTGCGACTACTTCCTCTGTCATTGTGGAGCATCAGTTTGAGTGGCCACCATGGAAGTGATCAGCTGATGACCATTATGGATTTTTTTGTTGGGTTGACTAGGCTATTCAGTGTTATTCCAAATTGTTTTGATATCTCCAACCTTAAAGTCAGTGTCTTTAGTTTCAGAGTTATATTGTTTGACTTGAAAATGATGCTTGGAAAATTCTGGGTGCTGCAGCAGAGTAAAGAAAAAGATCTTTGTTTCTCTGTTTCCTCTTTATTTTCATTTGAAGAATCTGCTAGCAGCCAGGCTAAAGTACAATCACTGTTTTATGGCAGATGCTATTGTATGAGAAAATCTAACATAATCAGGTAACTGGAACAGTACAGTTAATTTACAAGAGGTTGACCTGTTTCTATTTTTTGACAAGTAGTTTCGAGCAAAGTCTTTATCTGATTAGTCCTGTATGAGGGTGCTCAAACTTCACATGATAAACTCGCTATAACAATTGACCACTGTTACATTGCTTGGATTAAACCTCATATGCAAAAACTAAAAATAAATGGGTTTGAGTTTATCAGCTCTGTAACATTTCTCCAGCTATAAGCCAGTCTTGATGGTTACTGGATGGTTCAACACAGTTGTAAATGGGTTTAAACATATCCCCCATCACCCATTAAAGGAGCTAAAAGCGAAAATTCATCGTTTTCACACTGAAAGATTAAAAAATCTTTTTGTGAAGAACTGAGTGTGTATTTTCATCTGGAGTATAGCGCAACGTCACACAGTGCCTCTGTGTGTTGATCTCCAGCTCTGTGTTTATTAGCCGGCCGGCTGCACGACCATGTACGTCCATGTACGGGCAGACGAGCATACGCAACTCCGTCCTTATAAACAGCCGCCACAAGGTGGAGTTACGCCGCAGCGCCAGCACTCAAGATGGCAGAGACTCACACCAGTAGAAGTGGGAAGTATCTGACCGAAGATCACGAGGAGCCAATATTACCTCCAAGAAAACAACGTTATCTTACAAGGAAAGGGCAGAACACGGATAAATATTGGTCTGGCATTTTCAAGGTGGAGAGCGGTGAGACCGAAAAGGACTACAGTTTGCTCTTCTGGTACGTGACTTGCAGAGCGGATTCCACCTCATCCACGTCTCTTTTTCCTCTTTCACAGACGGTAGCCACTCGCTGCTACCTGCCTCCGCAGACAGGCTACTGCTGCTCTAAGAAGTTGCATCAAAATAAAAGTGGCTTGCATTAAAATGGGTAGGCAGCAGTAGCTGAGCTCATGTTGTATTGTACAAGCACACCCCATCATGAACCAGTCATATTTGCATTAGTTTTAGAAAATATATAATTATATTCTGTTATAGGCCTACATGATTTTAAACATGCTCTCTGTTTAAAATTAAAAAATAAAGTAAAACCGTATAAGGCGAAGCGGAGTTTTTCAGTTTTTTTTTTTGTTTGTTATTTTTAAAAGAGGGTCGTGGTTTTTCGGTTTGGGGGTGGGGGGAGGTAGAAAGGCATTGATTGTCAAAGGCTTTGTTTTGGTTTGAGACAGCTCAACAGTACGCCATCTAGCATGAAAAATTTAGCTTTTAGCTCCTTTCATTAAAGATGTTTGGACTATAAAGCACTTTAACTTATTTCTGCTTTTTCAGTTTTCATTATATCAAAAGCAATAGCATTTTTAACCCAACTTCAGCTTTTGAATAATTTTGGTCTTGAATACCTTTACAGGTACATAGTCAAATTTTCTGTTGTTTACTAGTTACAATCGATATGTTGATTAAGAATTGTTCATACATATAATGGGTAAGCAGTTAGGGAAATGGCATGACAGTCTGCCATCTTGAAACTACAGCAGTCGCTAAGGGACAAATAGCACCAATGCGGAATAACGGCATCGTCAAGATACAAACAGGCAATGGTCTTCTGTTACAGTAAAACAGGACACCTCCCAGCAGCCAGCGAATCTCGGCGGAGAAACTGGCCTCGACACAGCACCGGCTTTTTGTTCCACTAAAAGCTAGCTTAGACTTCAGCTTAGTAAAAGCTTTCCCACCGGACGGCTGTAAAGGTGTTATGACTGAAAGACACGGAAATGAACAAACAACGCCGTTCCTCCAGGGTTCACATTACAGGAATATTTTCTGCCGCTGACCAGTTGTAAAACGGTGGCGATAAAGTCTAAAGGCCATCATCCCTCATTTAGAGAGAGTGCATGTGGCACTCCCCGCATGCACTCTACTTTGGTCACTTCATAAGTAGAATGTTCCAACATTTAAGAACTTAGGCTGAATCAGCGTTTGTAAGTCCAGTCTCCAGTGTATTACAGTCTGCAGTGGGATTCCAGTCTGCAGTGTGGAGCTTGTGATTCTCTGGGCTTCTCTGCTACAACCTGAGCTGCAGGGGCCATCAGAGATTTCACACACTTGTGACTAGGACGGATGCATCATTTGGTTGGATTTCCAAGAAGTAAATTTAACTAGCCTCACTCCAACTTTATAAGGTAGACAGCACTCATGGTATTCTTTTTTATTTATTTATTTTGGCCTCCTCATACTCACTAATGATGAAATGAAAATGAAATGAAAAAATACTTTATTGATCCCAGAGGGAATTTCAATATTGTAGTGCTCTCGTTCTTCAGGCTGCTGGAAGGAATGATCCTCAGCGAAAGGCTTGTTTGAGCCTGATGTAAAAATTTAACAGTTCCATGTCGCTTGTGAAGATCTTCTCATTAACAGTGACATGTCGAGGATGACACCAACGCTGGTTAACCAGCACAGAAATTCCACCTCCCTTCAGCTTCCAGCTGAGTTGTTTATTGTGGTCTGGACGGACCTTCACGAAGCCGTGTCCAGACACATAGCAGTCTGGGATGTGTTTATGCAGCCATGTCTCAGTGAAGCACATAATACTGCTCTCTCTGTATTCTTTCTGAGACCTGGTTAGCACCTGGAGCTTGTCCATTTTGTTAGCTAGCGATCTCACGATCCCCATCAAATAGTTGGAAGAAACGTTTTGAATCTCCCCTTTTTTTTTCTCTCTGCTGCATTCTTGCCCTGCATCATTTTCTTTTTCTTTTCAACTCTTTCAACTCTTTCGGATATGAAGTGTTATTAAATTGATAATCTTTAGTTTGGAGAGCATTGTCAGTTGATCCCGGAAGTAAACAAGTCTTGTTGCCATGGAGACACAGACACAAAGTCTTGAAAGAGCAAAACAATATGCAGAAAATCTCCTGTGCAGCACAGCCTTTTGACCAGCATGGAAAATCCTCCTGGACAAGCCCAAACTGACAGCCAATGTCTCAAAAAAATACAAAATTAGGAGAGCGAAGACAGAACCATTAGAAATTTTGCTGCCACCTAGCGGTGTACTAGCTAGTATCGGATGAGATCATGAGATGCAGTTTTGGAATATTGATTAAATCCCAGACCTCTTCATCTGATGGAGTACTGTATGAACTTATGACCGGAAGACATGCTTTTGTCTGTGTTGTCAAGGCTTTGTTAAACATAGCAGCTACTGTGGTTGCAATATGTCTGAGAGTTTTAAATAGTTATTAGTACACACTGGCCTTGTTTAGATGAGAGTTTTAATTCAGGATTAAAATTGATTCTGAATTTAAGAGATGAAAAATCACCATTTTTCAAAAACCTAATACCTAAGTAAGTGGCTGGCTTATTCCTATTTTGATTCCGAATTAAATAATCTCTTTATCATTTATACCTTCATTCTGCATTAAGTTTATTCTGGTAATTCAGCGCATGCTTGTTCTCTTTTCCTGTCGCCATGCCAACCATGTCATGGTGATTGCATGAAACAAATGGAGTCAAAAAAAGTTTGTAACATGAAAGTGAACTAGTATGCAAGAGACTAACTGCTGCTTCAAAATAAGAATCCAAGTTAAGACAAAATGGTTTGTAATTTATGTTTTTTTCATGTTGTAGTAAAAAAGAATTGAAACAGGAAGTGTTTTTCTTTTACTTATTTCAAATTTTTTATGGAAAACCCCTTGAGATACAACATCTTGTTTGCAAGGAGGACCAAACGACACAGTCGACATACATATGTTACACTTGTCCCTACCAATCAGAACCCTTCCCAATGACGGGATGTAAAGCAGAATTAAGAAAACATATTTTCCATGTAAAAAATGTAAACCTGAAAGAGAAGATTTTAATTTGAATTACTTGAAGGCAAGGCAAGTTTATTTTTATATCACATTTCATGACAATTCAAGGTGCTTTACATACAAACATTAGAAACATTACAGCAAGGTGCAGAAATCAATAAAAAGAACTAAAAACAAAAGTAAAATCTCAAAATAAGAAAATTAAAGATATAAAGAAACCCTCAGAAAAAAAAAGTCACTCATCATTAATGCTGCATATTGAAAAGTTTTTAACCCTGATTTAACAGTTTCAGCAGACCTGCAACTCCACATGTGAGGAGCATAAAAACTGAACGCTAAAAGGCATGATTATGAATTTTAAAACATCAGGTAGCTGTGTCCCTTTAAGAGTCTCTCCTTATCCTTGTCAGTACAGGTTATCTAATTGGCAAATGTATTCCAGAAATGGTTGGTTATGAATATGAAAGGAGTGGATGTACATGAAGACAGTTGATAAAAAACAGTTTTGATACATTCACACTGGCACTGGGTCTCTACAAACCAACCCTGGTCTCTTTCCACTGACAGTATGGTCTGTTTGGGGCAGTGTAAATACTCATTCTCTTGGACAAAATATTTTCCTTTTTTTTTGAACGGACATTTAAGCAGACTGTCACAAATAAGAATACTTTGTAGTGTAATCCACATGTATCAAAAGACAACAGATGGAGTTACAATAGCCTGCTGATGCGCCACTCTCGACTTTGGCCCGGCATGCGTCATACAAGCGAGGCAACTTGACTTGATCGAAGTGCTTGCGACTGGGCATAACATACCTCGTGTCAAGGACTGACGGTCTTGGAAGCTTTCCTTCAGTCTCTGTCTCATTTCAGGGTCTACACACTGCCTGGTGCACAGCCTACAGGCTACAGAGTGTTCCTTGTAGTGGTACGACACTGTTTATTCATTCATGAGCTGAGGCAGCCTACGTGGTTTGTGAGGATCTCCATAGTGCTCCATTCCCCTAAGCTTTTCATTTATGCTGCTAATAACAGGCGGTGCAGGAAATGTCCGCTAGAAATCTCATTTTAAAATCTACTTTAGTGGCAGACTTTTTTTTTTAAAGAAGCCTGTAAACACTTCATCTCTTACAAATCCCCAAATACTATATATATCATTATTCTAATGCCATAGTTTAAAAAATGTATTTTTACACGGGGTGCAGTTAAAAAAATAGCCAAGCAGCTAGAGTATAAAAGCGTTTAAAACATAATCCTCAGCAGTTCTGCCTGTCAACCTCAGCACTGCTGCCTGTTATCAGGCAGCCGCTACTCTGAGGCTTGTTTGTAAATGGGATAGAAGAGGCCATGGATACATCTCCAGCAGCCTGCGTTTAGAGCTAAACGGAGGTTAGCTGGTTTGGAGGGTAGACCCGGAGGCTCCTTCGGGAGCTTTGGAATCGTGCAGTTATTGGCGTGCCGCTGTGGTGTATGTGCCCTAATAAAAAGTGCTTGTGAGACACACTACTGTTTGTTTACCAATCTTTCAGCACGAGTTAAAAGACGTAAAGCATGCCACAAAGCCTTGTGTGAGTCAGACGTAAAGCAGTGGTGGATGTGGCAAAACCACAAGACGGAGCTTTTTTGCAAAATAAAAAAGTTAACTTATTAAAATTCTGTTATTAACGATATAATCGATAGAAGAGAAGGAGCACGATAGACATTTTTCTATTGTCCCCACTTAATATATCCTCATATCACCCAGCACTAGCAGAAATTATATTTTGCTGCAGTTTGCTGGACGTTTTCTTTCCTGGCCAGTCAATGTGCCAATTTTTCTTCTTTTTGCTTGATCTGTGCTCATTGTGGGGAATATCGCGTGAATGCACTTGAAACTAAAAACTTTAGTTATATAATATATAAATGTAATAATTTTGTACAGTTAGAAAATGTGTGTCACAATAATTCAACCTGCTACTCCGCTGTCTGTAAGCACAGACACAGCAGTGTCTGTGCTTACAGACAGAAAGAGAGGGTTGGTGGAGAGGAGAGAGTGGTGAGAACCGGGTGAGAGACCAAGAGGCTTCATGGATAAGTAGATCTGAGTGTCGTCTGCATAGCAATGGAAGTTTATACCATGCTGTCTAATTATATTAC
>JBBBVT010011761.1:2108-12738 GCA_037177035.1 Craterocephalus eyresii | reverse complement strand
TATTATATTATTATTATTATTAATGCTTTTGTCTTTCAGATCCTCAGAGTCCTGTCCTGAGCGGTTTCCAGCAGGACGACAGCTTTTTATCCTTTCCTGCCTCCACACCGAGCGCTGCAGTGTTGGAAATATCCGAGAACATGCGAGCAAAGATTTATTTTATATTCTGCTGTCTGGGTAAAAGAGTCACTGAAGAAGCTAATTTTCATGACGTTTAAAAGATGTTTCATGCTAAATTTCACAAAATTCCAACAGCCTTAGAGCTCGATTTCAGTTTACATAAGCATTTAATAATAATACATCTAACACGAAGCTAATTCAGTGTCTCCTGGATATTTAATGTATTATATGAATCATTTATAAAAAGATGAAAACTGCGCTATTAATCCGAACATCTGTCTCGCTTGTTTACCTGCAGGCTTTCAGGGGCTTCCTGGATTGTCCACAGAAGATTACGTGACTCTGAGCATCGTCAAAAGATATCTGGACTTTAAGGTGAATCATTTTGTGTTTAGGTCAAGTCGTCTTTAAGAGTTCACTGCATTTTAGCTCCTGCGTTCTGCAGGTTGGAGAGGTGTGGGATGAGATCAGCAGGGAGCTGAGTGTGGATGGCGTGAGGCCCATCAGCCCCGACCAGGAGGCTCTGAACACCATCTGCAAGATTTCTGAAGACACGGCGAGGAGGGTCTCAGCAGAGCAACGAAGCATCCTGGAGCAGCAGCGGGAGGGGGACGTCAGTGAGGAGATGCTGGCGTACAGAGAGGTGCTGGGAACTAAATCTGACCAGGATTCTCATTAAATTAACGTAAATAAGCATTTTTGTGTCTTTTTATTGCAGATGAAGTCTCATCTGAGGCAACAGGAGCTCGCAGACAAATCCTGGAACAAATATGTTTCCAAGACGTCACGTTATGAGACCCTGAAGGTTTCGTGTTCTTCACAAATCGACTAAGAATCAATTTGAATATGTGTGTTATTTATATGTCGCTTTGCTGTAACTGAACTCATGTTGTCACTGCAGGAAGAAAAATCTGAGAGGGAGGAGCATGCAGCTTTATTCAGATCTAAACCAAACCAGGAGGATGCTGCCATCCGTCCTACAAAGGTCTCCCATCACCACCGTTTATAATCACAGTTTTTATTTGCTCTTTAGTAACATTTCTGTGTTTTTCTGGATGTTGCAGCATTTCATCGGGCACGTCTTGGCCATGGAGAGCACTGATCTCCAGGGTCCTGCAGGAATGAAGGTGAAGCTGGCCAGAACGGTGATCCGACCTGAACCAGCAACACGAGACCTTGTGAACCATTGATCCCACAGAGGAGGCTGGTTCAGCACATTTATGCAACACATTACAGACCAAACCTGCAAGCAGACAGCATGTTTCACCGCTGATTATTTTCACTTCGTATTTCCTGCTGCAGCTTTTCCCGGGACTGCAGATATAAAGTGAATGGGCAGAAAATGCAGACATGAGCTCACTCGATGAACACAATCAGGACCTTGTTAGGTGGTCTACTGCCTCTCACAAACACTCGCACAAACACACACACACACACAAAAACAGAAACATTATTTTCCCAGGAAAGGTTTATCTTTACTTGTTGTGTTAGAGCTTCAGGTTTGCTGCACAAAGCCGTGAACAGACGTATGTCCTCATAACACAACTAAAACAAGCCCAAACACACAATTATTTGCTGCTTTCTTTCAGCTGGTCTGATCAATGATTACAACTTTAGATCATTTTTATTGGGCTGGGATGATTTTTTTGGGTGCAGATTTGATTTAAATCGCGATTCTCATGATACTTCGATATTACAGATATTTTCCAGAGAACAAAAAAAATCTTTTTTCTTCATTTCAATAAGGAAGAAACAAAAAACTATAACCAGACCAACCTTCTTATGCTATAATGCCTGAAAAGACATGGTAAAAAAGATAAATAGAAATAATAATAAAAAATAAAAAAAGAAATTAAAAATTGATTTTGACATTTTTTGCATTTATTTGAAAATATCTAGATTTTTTTAAAACAAAAAAAAAAGATTTTCAAATTGTGAAATAAAAAATCCAGATATTAAATAATTTAATTTGATTTCCCCGCCCCTGTTTATGTAACCAGTGGATCACCATAAACACTGATTGTGTAGCATCATGGTCTTACAACACACTTAAATTAAATCTACTTATATCCTGTGAAGTTGATAAAAACCCACAGCTTACTGGTTAACCTGCTGGTTTTCTATAAATTTAGATGATGTATAAGTGTTTTATCGTCCTGTGAGTTGGGCTTATGTAAGCCACTGCAGCGCATTGACACACATGTTCCTTCAAGCGTGCAACACGCTGCACAGAGCACTTCTTCTTCTCCCCCTGCTTTCACCAACTTCACCGGCTGGATGCTCAAATCGTCCGTGACAGTCGCACTGGGAGGCTCTCACTGTACAAAAGAGCAGGAAAACACAGGAGCCTCTTCAGCGCTGCAGACAGCCGAGGGGCTTCACATACACTCGGGGTCTGCCGTGGATGAAGGCGAGCGTCTGGATCCAGGCTGGATGCAACGCCACGAGGACTTCCCAACGACCTAAACTGTGAGTGTTTAACTAAAGAATGCCGGTGAGAAGAAAAAAGTTTTAGTTTTGATGTTAACATGTGGCCAAGGACACTAATGCAGATCTAAATAGATATTTAAGTTGTTGGTTAAGGTCATTTTTGTTAAAGTTGTTATGTTTTCCAGATAATCATGTTATAAATTTACAGCTGTTTTAATAAAATGCTCACTAGTGGAACAAAAATACTTCCATAAATATCTAACAGCTACTTTACAACATGCAGAAAACATTTTAATGACACAGCAAAATTTTAAATATTGATGCAAATTCTAACATCTATAAAAATGTGTTTAATTGACCTTTTTAGGTGGGTTTTAAACCCACATTTAAATTAGATTATAATTGGAATAATTTTATTTTCCTTTGGCCTTTGATCAATCCTGAGAGTTTATTTTATTATGATTATTTTGATATTTATGTAGTTCGGAGGTTTCTCCAGACTTCTTTACCAATAATCTGCTCTGTAGACGCTGATAAACCAAAATTATTTACAATCTACCATAAAGACATATTTCTTTAATTTATTGATGATTCTCAGAAGTGATGACCCATGACTCATTCTGGAAAGGTGGATGCTGTTTTTTTACCTAATCCTGGCTCCCTCACCTGCCGCAGTTAATCTGCTGGTTGGAGAATCTTCCAGAACCACGCAACTTTAAATTCTATAAACTTTTCTGTTTTTGACTTTTAGGAAATTTTCTAAATTCTGTGGAAATGTAGATTTGTAGATCAATACATGCTCACATCTAGATGCCATTGTTTGTTAGTCTGAGATACTTTAGGAACATTTTTCTCTTACATCGGTTTCTGTTTTCATTATTTAAGTATCTAATTCCATCAGTCGGGTCTGGTTGGCAGGTTTTAGGTGTTTAGAATTAAGCTCAGTGGTAAACTTACGACATCAATCACTTCAGTTTTGTTTTTGTTCAACTAAAGAAAGTTCAGGAAAATCCAGTGATTAATCTCCTCAGTGCAGTTACCAGGAGCCCGTACAAGGCCTCGGTCTCCTGGTGACGTGATATAAATCTGTGCGCCCCATGTAGGCAGCATGTAGATGTTAAACGGAAGAGGCCCTGGGATGGAACCTTAGGGAACTCCACGTGTAATACTTGTCTGCTGAGATATAAAGTTACCCGGTGACACTGATTAATTCCTGTTCTCTGTATGTTTTCAAGCAGTTTAGACCTGTGCCAGAGATCCAAAAAAGTTTGATTCATGTAATTCAAGGAGTCGCAAGCCACCACCTCATAAAAAGAACGATGAAGTTGGATTATTGTATGCTTATATGCAGACTTTTGCAGAGGTAAGCGAAGTTTTCCTCTCTTGCAGATAATCTGTTGACTCATTGGAGAAGGTTCAGCTGCAGAAATGATGATGATCAGACTGGGAAGACTGACTCCGGGATACTTCCGGCTTCTGCAGGTTTGATTCTGTTTGAGACATTAACCCTATAAAGCCAAATGCATCATATACATATGTTTCTCAGACATGTTGCATCACTTTATGGTAAAAACTTTGCACAAAACTCTGCAGAATACAATATTATATAACACGGCCCCCGAAAAAATTGTTATTTTTTACAAATTTTTGTTAAAGGGCTAAAATAAGTACTTAAGATTTTAAAAATTAGACTTTATTCGCCAGTTTTTCCTGAGTTGGGCTTTAAAGGGTTAAGCATCACCTCAGCGGGATTTAATCTGTCTCACCATCTCCTCAAAACAAACTTGCTCAGATCTGTACTTTGGATTGATTTAATTTTAATGAAGATCAGAGAGCTGACACAGCTGATCTCAGAAGAGCCGGTTTATGTAACCTGCTGCCTCCAACCCACAGCATGCACTGAATGTACAGACCGAACCTACAAAGATGGAAACACTCAGTCACTGTGCAGACGGTTTTTAATATATCCTCTCAAAAAAAAAACGATACTAAGACCTTAAAACATTCAATATATTATTGTAAATTTACTGCATGTAACAGTTTCTGACTTTTAATTTGGAATAAGTTATAAAATAAGTTGAATCAGGACCGAAATTTCAAATAAGTGAAGCAAATAAGCTGTATAGTGAATCCACTCAGTTTCTGAGCTAATATAGTTTTCACTATATTCTCTTGTACTGTGAGAAACTGTAGCTGATTCTCAGAGATGAGAACGCTCCGTTTACAGCGACGAATAGTCATGCAGGTTCATTTTTTGTCACATGTCATGTACAATACAACACAAGGTGTTTTACAATAAACATCAAATGATGGAAACAGGATGCTCCCATTTAAACAACAAAATACCCACATCAATAGTCCAACAGTCCATTATTAGCAGCATAACTCCACCTTTTCTGAAAGAAAACTATACATAAACATATTTATGTTTACAAAATACACTAAATATATAGCATTAATTAGAATTTTTCAAAGTACATTTTGATAGACCTGCATCTATCTATCTATTTATCTATGTATCTATCTATCAAACCTATTTAACCAAAGCAAAGACCGTCCCTCTGTCTGTCCCGCCTGCAGAGGCAGATGTCCGGCGAGGTCCGGATGCATTCGCACAGCAGCATCATGGAGCCCATCGCCATGACGATGGCCACGGTGGGGATGGGAGTGTCTCTGTACAGCGCTAGGCAGATGGCAGCCGAGTGTCTGAGAGCTCAGTGAGCAAATCTGAGCAGCTTCGTGGACTCTGCGCGCGGTGATGAGTGAATGTTCGTGGACGTCGGAGAAGGTCAGAGAGGCGAGACGTGTCGTTTCTGGAAGGAAAATCTACGTTTGTCAGAAAGAAAGCGGGATGTTGTTGCTAAGGGTTACAGGTGGTTTCACATTTGTGATATTTAGGCTGTAAACAGGAGTTTAATCAGGGTTTTTACTCTACTGCATGAACATTTGCTTTATGCAACTTACAGTGACACAATAAATAAATAAAACATACTGAAAGGTTTGCATGAAATTCTCAAGTTTTCCTTCCAGTTCTTCAAATCACTTCTTTATTGTTCTTGTTGTCATTCAAAACAGCTGATATTTAAACTCTGAGTTTATATTATTTACAATGAAGCTTTAGTTATCGTAGTCTGTGTCCACTGCTGAATGCTCATGTTTCTAAGATAAAAGTGCAGATTTGTGTGTGATTTTTTTGTACAAACACAGTAATAATTCTTAAATAAGTATGCTGAGGTCATGGGTGTCTGTGTGCAGGCTGGTGTTTTCAAAGCGCTCTCTGCTCCTCAGGCTGCAAGCGGGCGGCTGCACGCTCTGTGAAGCGAAGCTCTGTGGCATGAATGAAATACCACAGACCAATGAGATGCCGAATGTAACTTCAAAGCGCATGAGTCTGATCATAAACTCTTCTATCTCATGGCAGTTCTCCCACACGGTGAGTTGGAGGATATCAGACACATCTGGGCAAAATCCAAGCTACTTTTAGGACTTGTGGCTCGATTACGGCACTAGGAAGTGTGTGTTGGCCGGGAGTGTCCAAATACAAAAACATAGATTCCACCAGCAGGTTATTTCCACGTTTGCATGGAGAAAACACTGTTTCTCAAAGCCGAATATGAGCCTTGTGTGTGTGATTTCCACGTTTTTCCTGCTGCTACAATTTAACGACCTGTTAAGATTACATAATGGATTAATTATGGTTAAAAGCTCCTGCTTTAAAGGTAACAGCTACTGAAATTAGATCAGGTTTTAGATGTTTCCCTGCTCCAACACACCTGATTGATTCAGATCCAACAGCTTATCATGTTCTGCACAGTGACTCACTGATTAGATCAGGAAAACATAAAAACCTGCAGCCATGCAGGACTGACGTTCCCATTCCTGATCAATATGGACATGAGGACTATAATTTTCCATCAACACAGCCGACCCGAGGGTGCAGAACCAATGATTTATCCAGAAGATTTTTGTACATTTCTGAGACTGCAATGGCCAGCAAGATCACTTTGGTTACATCTGTGTGTGAAATCCGGGGATTTTTAAGGGTATGGGAACCTTCAAATAACAGTTGGGAGGCCTGTTTCAAGAATATTATACAAGATGTGAACTTTAAAAAAGAACTTGTCTGTATTATAAAAAGTATTTAGTCTCAGATTGGAAAGAAAGGAATCATAATGCAGAATAAAAAATGGAAAGATGATATTTAGTCACACAAATTCATTTAAAGCTAACAGAGTTACCCAGCTTAACCTTAAACCACTACCCCGATCCGACGTCTTCCCACAGTTTATACATCGGTAGGCCATGTATGTAATGTTGGATAGAGCGATTTCATTTTGTCATCTTCTGCCACTAAGTTAGAAAAAACAGATCTGTATGGAATTTATATAGAACTTTATCAAATGTGTGAGAGCAGCCCAGACTGCTTTATGTAGCGAGATAAAAAAATATTAAAGTCCATCTGAACTCCAGCAGTTCACCTGTTCATGCTGCATCCTTCTCTTTGATTTCTTGCTTGTGTTGTTCTCTCAAATGTAAGTGGCTTTGGATAAAAGCGTCTGCTAAATGACTGTAGTAGTAGGAGGACACAAATAAAACAACTTACATAAAACACTTAAAAAATAAAATTTCAACATTATTAAAGTAAGTTGCCAATAATAATTAATGACTGATTTAGTGACCAAAGCAAGAAGAAAAGTATTGTTGGCTCATAGAAGGACAGACCTCCTCATGTCATTCAGCTCTGCAGGAGCCTGGGGGTGTTGTTTTTGTGGAGCTTGTTTTCATCATCTCGAGCGGCTGGAGTGTGTTTTTACGTAAAATATAAACCCTGGAGGTGTGAGTTTCAGGTCTGCGGTGATGTGTTCTCCTCCACTCCAGCGGGCGTCCCTTTAACTTATAAAAAGCCAGAAGAAGCCTGATGGGTATCAGCTGTTCAGAGTTGCGCTTGATGAAGAGGCACCACCAACCGGCCGCAGAAAGAACACACTTCAAACCCCTCCAGCGCGCGAGCCAGAAGCTCGTGACCTGCTCTTGTGATCCATCTGCTGCTGAGGATGAGGAGCGCGGTGGAAGACCATCGGGGGTTTTACTCCGTCTGTGCGTAATTTTTAACATGCTTTTAGAGTTTGTGCGTAAAAGTCCGCGCCTCTCCGTGGCGCGCCACGCTTCTTCTTCTTCCCCGTCCTCTCCTCATCTTCATCAGGTCTAGAGCTGACGACGCCGAAGCGGTCCAGCCCATCTGAAAAATGGCCGTGCTCGGTGCCTCCCGGAGGGGAACCGCTGCGCGTCTGGCCGGCCTGGTGGCCCTCTTAATGCTCCTTTTCCTCCGCGTTTCCGCCGCGAGTCGTGCTGTTGGTCCGGGAGGCAACCAGACGCAGACTAGTCCAGTCCAGGAGGACCTGCATCAGCTAAACAACTCCACGGGTCGCAGGAAGGCTTTCCCCGTCCTCGACTTCGACTGGGAGCACGTCGGGAAACCCTTTGAGATCGCTCTGTGGATCCTTCTGGCTCTGCTCATGAAACTCGGTGAGTGTCGCTCTGATCTCATTAATGACGCCAAATTCATCAAAACGCCTTCATCGCTCCTGCGGGGAGGAAGGTGGAGTTCCGGGCTCTGAGGAAAGTTTGAGACAGTTTAAAATGAGAAATTAAGAGTCATAAAAGGTTCGGTTTGATCAACTTTACTTACGTGTGTGTCAAGAATTCCTGTTTCTCTGGGAATCTAAGATTGTTTTTCTGCTTTTGCACCCAGTCATGCTCTTTCCTTCTTGGGAACTCTTAAGCACTTCAACAGGAAACATCCATCATAAAAGCTACGAGGCTCCCACAGGCCTCACCTCTACCCAGCAGCTCTTCGCCATTCAGTCTGTAAACTGGCAACTGATGATGAAAATCAGAAGCAAAATAGAATATTCATCATTTTGTATAGACAAGCAACTCTAACAAGTTATTAAAAGCTTTCATATTTAATCAGTCAGCAGCTGGAGCAGGGAAGCCCAGACTTCCCTCTCTAGTCCTACAGCTGGAGGGTCCCAAGGCACTCCCAGGCCTGTTGAGAGATAATCCCTCTAGTCCTGGGGTGTAAAACTCATTGAGTTCAGGAGCCACATGGCACAATTTGATCGACCAGTAAATTGGCAACATAATAATCTCAAAATAATGAAAACTTCACATTTTTCCCTTTTTTTGTTTTGGTGTACAAAAAGTACAATCACCTTGTCTAATGGTCTAAATGTTTAGATAACACTGAACAATCTGAATTTTCTTTAAAAAAAATGCAATTTCCATAATATTTTGTGCCATTTACATTTTAAATCATTTACATATTTTGTTTTAATTTTGTGTAGATTCAATAAATACGAATAAATGTGAACATACAATAAATTTAATTTTCTCATTTTTAAATTTGACATTTTATTTATACAATTCACCTGAGATAAAACCTATTTCATAATTTTTATACAATTTATTTATTTTCATATTTACTCCATTTTATATTTATACAACTAACGGATCACAATGGATCTAAAACCATGACAAATCGTTTAATTACAGGTGTTTGAAACCAAAAAAATTCAGTATATCTCATTTTTATCGGAGTAACTTTGACTAAATTCATCCCCAGGGCTTGATTAGCCTCTTTGCCGGGCCGGTTTTGGCCCCCGGGCCGTATGCTTAACACCCCTGTGTCCTGGGCCGAACCCAAGGTCTTCTCCCGGTGAATTTTCATATAAAAAGAAAACTTTACTCTCTAATATTCTGGCATTTCTGTATTAGGAGCTGGAGTACGTTGTCTCACTTGAATGTTGAAGTCCAACCTCGCTGCTTCCAGGGGGATTTTACTCTGCACTCTGAAAAAAGCGGGTAATAACAATCTGTGCTTTTTAACATATATTAAGGTGACTGTTTATATTAATGGTAAACTATGAAACCCTACTGAAATTGCACTTATTCCTGGGATTCTAAAACCAAACTAAACAGCAGATTTGGCCCAGGCAGGTTCGTTTCTTTACAGTTTTAATAGAATTCATCGTCACAGAAAAAGAATTTCTGTAGAACAGGGTTAAAGCTGCTGCTGATCAAGGCTCTGATTGGCTGATTATTAGTGTGAGCTTCACTATAAACACAGAAAACTCATCAAGTAAAACTTGTTTGGCAGGATTGCAGGAGAAAACCTTTATAAAAACATGGCATGCAGCATAATTTAGGTTTACAAAACAGCACCTGAACACACCACAAAGCTTCTGGGACATATTGGGGGTTTTCCTACTGAACAAAAATGTTTCAAATGTGCACCAAGGTTTAATTATTAAAGTTTAACAAATAAAAACTGTGCCTGTTTATTGGAGGAAAAGTTGGTTTGTTTTTTAACTATAGTAGTAATGACGCTGAAGTTCACTAGTAGGGAAAAGTAGAGGGATCAGAACTGCACATTTAACAGCTGCTATGATCTGCTAATAATTCTGGGTTATTTTGGGACGAGCCAGATTGAGTCTGTTTACTCTTGTCGGAAATAAAGTTTAAACTTGGACTTATTACGGTGATAAACTAAACCTCCCTGGAGGTTTGTTCTATTTATTCTCTTGTGGTGACCTTTAACTCGGACACAGCTGCACGCTTCCTTTAGTTACTGTGAAACTTTTACTGAGGGCTTTCTTTCTACACAATACATGTTTAACACTCAGTATAATCTTTAAAAATGAGGAATTTAAATCTTTTTTGATCCCAAACATTTACCTGTTGCAGCTGTTTTCACATCAATCCAAACCAAAAGATAAAATAACTTTTGTGCTAATTTCACTGATCCAGTAGAGATTTATTTATTTAGCTACGGCTGATTTAATGATTTGGTTTATCGGCTCATCAGTTTCGCTCATTTATCAGGAAGACTTCACTAAACCTGATGCAGTTCAAATACAGTCTTTTAATGTTGGAGATTTCCATCGGGGTCAAATTTAATCACAGGTTTTTGGTTGTAAAATGTCGTTCACATAAAATGAAAACATTTTTAAGTTTTTACTTTCTTTAATTGACTAACAGAGGCTAGTTATGCATGTTCTGGCTTTTACATCAGAATGTA
>JBBBVT010011662.1:0-12746 GCA_037177035.1 Craterocephalus eyresii | reverse complement strand
TGCAGAGCCCGCATCACTGCAGACGCCGCACCGATCCGCCTATCCATCTCCCGCTCCATCCTTCCCTCACTCATGAAGAAGATCCTGAGATACTTAAACTCCTCCACTTGGGGCGGGACCCCACCGCCGACCCGGAGAGGACAAACCACCTTCCTCCGGCTGCACCCGACCCTTCATACCCCATCCCATGGGTGGGGGTCCACAGGAGGGGGGAGCATGTTTTTGGGCTGAGCCTGACTGGGCCCCATGGGCAAAGGCCTGGCCACCAGGTGCTCACCTCTGTGCCCCACCTCTAGGAGGGGGCCCCGGTGAGCCGTGTCTGGGCGAGGGAAACCTTGATCCATTGGTTTTTCTCATCATAGGGGTCTTTGGGCCGCACTTTGTCTTGCTCCTCTCCTAGACACCTGTTTCTCACCATCTCATGTGGGAGTAAAAGCACATGCTCGGTCAGGAAATGTAATATACAGTTTGTTAATGTTTCACATGTTCTCACTCCCACTGCGTCAACAGTCTGACAAACGCTCATTGTCCTTGGCGTCACATGCTGACTTAATAGTGTTAAAGTTGTTCTTGTATTTGATTACAGTATCTTAGGTAAACCTACTATTTTTTGTCATTTTTCGTAAGAGTAAGAGTAAGAGTTAGTTAAGACCCAAATGCTTCCTGAGGCATCTACTTCTGACGCTGTGGGAGTTCCATGTAAAACTGTTTGGTTACTCAACATGTCGAAAAAAGACCCTCTGCTCTCACACATTTGTAAAATAAACACTTATTTTGACACCCTGCACTTATTTATCATTTAAGGGCATGTAATTGTTCGAAATAATGTGCTGGACCCACAAAAATGAGGACAATGTGAGTTAATGGGGGACTTTTAGTAATTTATTTTGTACACACAAATGCTTTTTTAAAGACAATTTAAAGTTGATAACAATACACATTTCATTAACATGTAGTTTCCACACTATTTACAGAGATGTATAATTATATTAATGTGTTTAAGAGATATAAATTTATAGCTTCCATCTCTGGTTTATGCAACTCTGCACCACACCACATTGTCAGAAAATTCCACTCTGGAGCCACTTCTGCAGCTTGTTGCAGGACAGGAAGTCAGAGGAGTCTGTGGAGGCAGGGGTGATGTGGTCATGGGAAGAGATGTGACTGAGGAGCTGAGCTGCAGAAATGGTAAGTGATAAATGGATACAGGAACTGGTGATTAGGTTACTGTGGGGGAAGGAGCAGAGCCTACAGGAACCATCACACACAGGCAACACTTGTTCGAACTTAAAATGCTTTCATCTATACAGCATCTGTGCTAAACAGGAAAAACTGCGTAAAACCTACAGAGCAGCCTTGATTCCCCTTCCCAGGCTCGACCCATGGGATGGCTGGGTGGGTCAGGACACTCATACAACTCCACAATCCTCTAAACTACAGCTTAGAATCCTGGATCCCCTCACCAGTCAGTTTAGATCTGAAAATCCTAAAATAGAAATATTTTCTAGAGACAAAAAGAAGTTCAGCTGCCTTCAGTTCAGATTCATAACAGTCCCAGTTTTACCATAAAGTAAATGATGAAATAGGAAATCTGTCTCCTGACTCTATAAATGTCTGTTTTCTCTCCATTCTCAATATATTTTAGGCCGACTGTGTTCCTGTTTTCAGTATTCAGGCTGTTGTTTGGCTGATTTCATCGTTGTTCTTTCTGCAACAGGGCAGACGGGCCAGAAACCTTCCAGTGGCCCATTTACTAACTAAAACATACAGTACTAAGTCAGTGAGAGGATTCAGTTGAATCAGAGAGCAAGATACGTCATAAAAATTTATGTAAGTATAATAGTCAATGTAATTATGATGTGACACATCCAGCAAAGGCAAAATAAACCGAGGTATGTAAAGCACTGTGTATATAATTACAACCACAAGCAAAATAGCCACAATTTTCCGTTTTTCATTGGTGGAAACACTCCGGACAGCAGACAGGGCTCTGATGGTCCCAACCAGGAAGAAGATGAGCAGGGGGAAGGGAAGAATGAGGAAAGCTCCCAAATAGTCTACATGAATGATGCCAATAAAAAAAGAAATGACCCAGGTTAAAACACAGACAGTCGCATAGACCTTAGGTGTTCGTTTGAGACGGTACCAGACTGGCCAGGCGATGATCAGATATCTGAAATACAAGAAAGATGCTCAACACCACCATTACATCCTAACTATCTACTCTTATAATATGGTCAGAGAGGGGCAGACAGTTACCTTTCCATGGAAATGCAGGTCATGGAGAAAATACTGGCCATCACAGCAATGTTGTAGACGTAATCGAAGAAGATTTTTTTTATGTAATAATCTGTGACCTTCGCCAACTTAGGGACCATGCAGCATATCTGGACGATGTCTGAAACAAGGAGGTTGATGACGTAGACCGGAGCAACGTGTTCATTTTTTGTCTGCAGAGAAAAGAAAATCAGAAACCATCCCAGTATATATGATAGTCTCTGAAACATATTACATCACTTCATGGTTAAAACTTAATTAAAAATCCTTTTCTACCTAATCTGATTCTAGTCCTCTGTCCCTTAACAGACACCAGAAAGCAGAAGATTACACTATTAACACTTTTGAAATGTCACATGATAATAAATGCTAAATATCCCTTAAAATTTTGTAATTTTTCTTTCACACTAATTAAACATACAAAGACCTAATTTTCCAAAATATAGGACTGTTCTGACCATTTCTTCCATGGGTCGGGTCTTAAATGTTAGAAAAAACAGCCATTACCATCCACTGACCATTAATTTCATTCATTTTCTGTACCGCTTAATCCAATTGGGTCGCGGTTTGGCCTATCCCAGCTATTATCGTACGAGAGGCAGGGTACACCCTGGACAGGTTGCTAGTCCATTGCTGGGCCAACATAGAGAGACAGACAAGCATTCATGCGCACACTCACTCCTAGTGACAATTAGAGTGGTCAATTGACCTCACATGCATGTCTTTGGACAGTGGGAGGAGAACATGCTAATGTAATCCATGAACATTAATTCATGCAAAAGTCAAATTTTGCATGAGTCAGTCAAAGTTTAAAAATACAGCAAAAGTCTTTTTTTTTTCACTTTTGCCCTTTATTCTATTTTGTGCAAGAATTTGGCATCATCTGGTCAAACTCTTGGTGAAAAGTGTCCCTGTATGATATGAGATATTTCTTCTTTCTTTTTCTTTTTTTATCACTCAAACAACTTCTACCCTGCTCTAAAGTACCAAGCTTTCAATCGTTTTCAGCATTTTAACCCTTTGTTTGAATGCTTCCCCATTCATATGAAAAAAGAAACACAAAAATTTAAATATGTACCATAACATAGATATTAAATAAATAGGTGTTTGGCAGTGATTAGACGCTTGTACATGTGAAAGTTCATCAACAAAATGTTGATACAATTTTTATTTTTTATGTAAAATCAGATACAACCTCTGGTGACTCTTGTGGATAAAAGTGTCCCATTGACTTCCATTAAAACCACATTTTTTAAACTACCAATTATTATAGTTTAAAACAAATACTAAATAAAATATTAAAACAAATATTTTTATGTCAGTATTTCATTTGGATAACAAAATAGTTACATATATTTTTTCAGAATTCCACCCGATTCAATTGTTTTATCACAGGTGGATGCAGGAAAATCTGCTGTTTTTCACTTACGTTACAAAGCTGTTAGTCTGGCATAAAGAATACAAATAAATCAAATACATTTTGTTTATTATCTTGACATATCCAAGTGTCTAAACAACACTAAAAACCTATCTATCTAATGTTTATCATATGGAAAATAGTAGATAGATAAGCAGGAAAGAAGTTTAAGTGTTTAATGAAATCAGAAATATAAATATTTTTTCACTTTATAGCAGCTTTTGCGCAGGGACACTGCTGTCCACGAGGATCACCAAAGGATGCTGTGTTTGAGGAGCACACAAGGGTGTGCTATACTGGGATGATAAGAATAAAACCAGAATTCTGTTGTTTCACACATAAATAATTGGAACATTCATTTAGTGATGGCAGTTTTATTAATGTTGTATTTTTCCGTATAAACTTAACTTTCCACTGCTGATAGAATAATCAGTTTCTGAGAATATTCTTGTACCTGAGAATAAAGAGCAAATACGGCCAGGAGGGTCAGAGGAAGGCAGATGGAAACGATGATCAGTGTGAAGAGATCAGCTTCGTTCTCAAAATGCCAGCAATGATAGAGAAAACTGTTGGAGTCATAATCGCTGTGGTTCAATGTCTGGTTCATGTTGGAGCAAAACCTGTGTAGAGATTGAAAAATTTCCATTGTTCATGTCTGCAGATCCACACAAAGCGGCCAGCTGCAGGCCAGAGCTTTGTAAACTTTATTTTGTATTTTCCTTACACAGACAAAATGAGAAACTCTCTGTTGAAGAGCACCACTTCCTGCTCATATTTGAAATATCAAGGCCTAATCCCATTTTCTACTTTTCACCCCATTCCCCTACCCCCATACCAATAATTATATACCAGAGTGATACATATTATACAATATACAGTTGTATCTGCAGTTAATTTAGATGTTGAGTTAGATAAAATTCTATCTAAAAATGAAAAAAATCTTCAAAATGATTTATGGAAAAGTGTTGGTGGCATTAGATTCAGTCTGTTTTCTTTCCTTTTTGGTTTAGTTTAATTTTTACATAAAACTGTGAAATTGACATTAAAAAACGTTAACTGTTTTAGATATTTTAACCCTCGATGCACCTTCAAGGCCTCAATATGTACTTTTTAAAAATCTCTATCCATATCTGTCTCAGTTTAAAGGTTCAGTGACAAGTTTCTTTTTTTTTTATTGGGTTTAAAATTCCTAGATCCTGTTTAATGTGGTATACAATATGAGAAAAGGATGCACGTTTTTTACTTAGGACACATTAGGTCCAATTTAGTACTATTGTAAACTGAGTTTCAATACATTATACTGTGCATATAAATATGCTGTGTCTCTCATTTAAAAATGTGGGTTTCTCACAAAAAAGACATAAAAATGTCAATGAAGATGACATATGAAGATTTTAGTGCAATTTTAACATCTATAGTTGGGTCTGAAGTTGTTAAAAAAATCTGAAGTGAAAAAAAAAGTATATTTTACATTTTGAAGACAATTTTATAAGAAGTACCATTTTAGTTCCTGAGGTAAAAGAAATTATAGCAACATTTTCTATTTTGTTTTAGAGGTGCCTCAAGGTTTAAAAGAATAAAACAACAAGTGTTCCTTAAAGTTTTGTTTCCAGTGTTCAGGTAGAATCCTTCATATAAACAAAGTATTTTTGAGATAATCATGAAGTTGATACCTGATAGACCGGAGCTTAAAGTTTTGTCCTCTGCTGCCACACAGTCCTCAGTCCGTGCAGGAAGTCATGATGACATGATGATCATCTTTATATATTCTTCCAGAGACACCTGCATAAGGTGTGTCCCACCACTGATTGGTCTACATTAACATTTCCCCTTCAGCCAATCAGATTTAACTGTCCGTTCTGTTCCTGAGTAAAACATTTACTGATGTCAAATCACAAATCTTCTGTCTGTGGGATTTTCTTCCATTTTTATTTTAAGTTAATTTATAGTTATTTATATGTAACGTTATATAACATAATATATTATATTGCATATAATACGTACGCTCAATAACAGCACATGTTATGCAGATAGCAATGTGGAATGCAGCATGTTAGAATGTCTCACATACATTTTTAAACCTAAGTCTAAAAATATCATTAACTTACAGTGAAGTGGTCTGGGCTTCTGTCCATGTGTTGTTATGGTGCCTGTCCATTTCCCTGCAGCCTGCAACATTTTTCCTTCCTCATTTGTTCTGGTTAACCTTTTTTCTTAAGTTATAATTTGTTTTCATCCGTAGCTGCATTTCTAACCTGTCAACCTTGTTTACAGAACATTGCTAGAAAGCACAAGATGGATATCTGAGTAAACAAATATCTGCTGGTCTCTCAATATACGCATTTATTTGGATTATTTGCTTTTTCTGTGGTAATATGCAAAATATTCAGGCTCCTGTGGCAGTGACATTTCATTCATCAGAAGGTATTTCCACATGAGATATAACGGGGAGAACAAGGACACACTTTCTATTTTAAGCTAAATTTATTTTTTGCCACGGCTCTGTCTCAGTCTGTGCTCTTTCAAAGACTACAATTCAGTGCATAGTGTGGTCACTTGCAGATTTAGGCAAAAACTGCTGCCCTAAAAACCACCGAAAATGTACTGCCGGAGATGGATAGTTTGATAGATAGATAGATAGATAGATAGATAGATAGATAGATAGATAGATAGATAGACAATGCAGCTGTGCACTGGATTCATATTGGCTTAAACACATCATAAGGTCAAAACTCGCTTCTGAGTTTATCAGGTGGGCCATTGGTTGTTGTTAATCCATGATTTCAAATAAGAGTTCTCTGATGGCTTTTCGGTGCAATCCATTGGCCCATAGACTATCACAAGAGGAACTGCTTGAATGCAAGTTGAAGACCAAATTATTTATTTTTTTATTTATTTGTCAGGGATATTACATTAATGCATGGTTACAAAGAAAAAAATTCAATTGTAGCTGATGTCAAGCAAAAAGAGTTAGGTGGGCAGAGGCTCGATACACACCTCTTCCAGACCTGACTGCAGCCGGCTACATGGACGCAGAGACGCAGAAGTTCTCCCCTGTGATTGGTCAGATTATGATACTAGTTTCCGGATATCTGACTACCTTTTCAACTGCGGGTAAAAAGCTAAATTAAACTGCACAACAGTTTACTTCACTGATCCTGCAGCTGCGTTGGTGATTTGTGGCACAAAATCCGCGGAGATGCCAGTAATGACTCACGTGGAAATGATCGGAGTGTGCAGCTCATCTAACAGCTGCTTTTAGACTGGTCACTGCATGTAATCAATAGATTGTAAATTTTTATGTTGAAGCACTGAAAAATCTCTGCCTGGCGGAGTTTTCTGACCGGTACCAGCCTGTCGCTGCATGCAGAGCCCGAAAAGACGCCGCGACCATTTGTTTTTGTTTCTGTCCCCCCTTAATTTAAGTGCTTCATTTATAGCTGGTTCAGGCATCTTGCTGCTGAACAAAACCTTAAAAACGTATTTTATGTGCTTTTCTTTTGGGAAGTAAAGTCCTCATATAGTCTGAAGATGTCACTATTCAACTTATATACACGTCTGGTGTTAAAAAAGCAAACTAAAAATCACAAAACAGGACTTATGAAATTTAAATAAGAGTCAAGCACTTAGAGTTGGATGAAAAAGTGCTCTATAAAAGTAATTTGATGCCTTTTTGCTTTCTCAGGTTATCTCCTACCACATACTCCCATTTCCTCCTCCTCACCTCCATCTTTGCTCAGTTCTGCTGAGTTTTCCACCCTGCAGCACAAACATGCCAGCAGCTTGTCAACTGGCCCTTTACGCATGAAAACAAACAGAATCAAATCCATGAAGGGACTGGAGAGGACCAGGAAGAGAGACACCTGCTTGACTGGAGCAGGACGGAAGGAAGCCATCTGTAAAACTTGCCAGGTGGCTGTGGGAACAATCATCAGAGTGTAATTTATCAGCAACAGGACTAACATTCCCACAATTCTGCGTTTCTCCTCAGCGGGTGTTGCAGTGGCAGCTTTCAGGGCTCTGAGGGCCCCTGTTAAACATCCGATGAAAACGGGGGCCAATAGGAGACCCAGAACCACGAGGGGCAACGTTTGCTTCAGGATCATGAGAGGAGGGACGATGATGACGCACGGCGTCCAGATGGAGACGGAGAACAGCAGGAAGCCTTTAGCCTGCCTGATCCACTGCAGCCGGGGGCGGGAGATGGACAGACACCTGCAACACCAGACGGACCCTCAGTACAGAGCAGTCACTGAAAATTTCTACACTTAAGTAATTTGGTTTGAAATACATTTTCATATCATAATTTTTATTTTTATTTTTTAAATTTCATTTCCACCACACATTTTCACATCCTTTTTGCAGGTGCATTTCCTTTATGGTTCCCTCTGGGCCCTGAACACCCCAAAAACCAATTTCAACCAATCACAGCCGCTTCAAGTTTTGCTCCAACTCTCATTGGTTAGACAGCCACACTTTCATCTCAACAGCAGGCCAACCGCTAGCTAACCACGTCCACTGTACAGATCCTGATTTATGTCAAACTGTAAGGAGATGCAGCAGAAGAGGGGAAAGCACTCACACAGCACGCAGAAGATGAGTTTCTCTTCAAGTTTCACAGGTTTTCTCTTGTTACTACAGACGTGCAAGTTTTGGAATGGAAACGTATTTCTAACCACAACTTGTGAATTCTGTGATTTTGCTTTTAGAGAGAGGATTTGACATTGCTTCTTCACAAGATCACAAGATTTAATAGTTAATGAATTCAGTACATAATTCTTCTTTAATAATTCCATTTAAACTATTCAATTATAAAATGCTTTTGGAAATTTCATTTCTCTTTACGTGAATTGTTGAATTTTAAATTAAGTAAAAAAAAATATTTAAAAATGTTAAAAAAAATTATATATATAATAAACAAAAAGCAAATTAGAAAAAAAGCAAACAATAATAAAAAAATTAATTCTGATTGTGAAGAGGGGCCTTTTACATGAAGGCTCCTCCTCATCATGCTACAATGCCGGCCAAGACAACAAAAAGAAATTATCTTTAGTATTCTATATTTTTATTTTACAATGAAGCATTCTGAAATGCTCTCCTGGTCCTCCATGCTTCAGTTCTCTGCTCATGTCACCTGTAGATGCTCCTACCGTTCCAGGGAGATGCACATCCTGAAGCCAAGGCTGGCCATCACTCCACAGCACATTACGGTTTCCATGTTCAGCCGTTCGGCTTCAGCGCCGCCTGCCACCCACGCGATCATGGTGCAGAGCTGGACCAGGTTGGAAATGAGGAGGTTCAGGTAGTAGTTGGGAACAAAATCTGTTTGTACCTGCAGGAAATGTTCATCAGTACCATCCATTCTCAGTCAGATGATGAATATATTCAGCAGATACTCAGATATTTTACATTATTTACTCATTAGCCATGTTTATATCAAGGGTCTGCAACCTTTACCAACCAGAGATTTTACCCTCAGCCCAGTTTAAAACTTGTTGGGAACCATACATATTCCTCCACCTTTTGAAAAGAAACAAGTCGTATTTTTTATAGATATCTACAATGTTTAGCATCATTGTAGAAGAACAACAATCTTATTTCTATTTTTAGGTTTTAAGATAAAGATAAACATGACTTTTATGGGATGTAAATAAGAGATGTTTTTCAGTCCAGTTTCCAGACAAACAGATTGCAAACCAACATTAAAGGTAGTTTAAATGTCTTGTGATTATTCCACATAAGAAACTGAAAGATGGTGATGTGCAGCGGTTAACTCGGGCTGTGGCTCCTCTGCTTTTAGCATCATGTGACACTTAACTTTCCGTCCAGTTACAAATGTTTCAATCCTTTTTTGGTTTATTGCACCAGTCAGATGAAACTCTGACATCTTTGTTTCATGTCTTCAGTAACGCGGCGTGGATGTGAGTTAACCTCGTACCAAACAACACAAGGCGATGACCAGCATCGTGAAGGGAAGAGAGACCCGGATGTTGAACCACATCACCACGTTAAGAAAGTCTGATTCCTCCATCGCTGGCAGCTTCTCTGTGTCCAGTTCAGATGGAAACCTGTTGGAAATGAGGCAACTTAAACTCTTACAAACTATGGATGATAAAATAACTATAAAAATGTCTTTCCCTCTATTAGAGCTGAATTAAAAATAAAAATATAGGATGACATAATAAAAATTTAATCAAATTAAACGTCAAGATCAAGATTGGTGGAGAACTGAATGATAGAAGGAAAATATCTAATTCCATATTTATGTTACGTCCAGCTTGATGTAAAATATTTCTCTCTTCTGCATGGCAACCATTTATGTTTAACAATAATGTATATAACTGATGAAAATAAGATGCATCTCATGATGCATCAGTCTTCATAAATCCGTCGATTCTATGATCAATAAACCAAAGTAAAGTTCCAAATGAAAACTACTGATCAAATATGAATACACTAATTATTTATACTGTAAGAAGGTTCGGAATCTTTTCCTTGTGTTTTACTTTCAGTCTAATGAGGAAACTGTACATAAAATTGACTTGCCACCGACTCGGTTTACTGATAGAAATGTAATTATACGGCTTTTCTCAATAATTTATTGTTTCATGAGGAAGAGGGAAAATTTGATTTTGATATTAAAGTAACTTTTTATGTTTTGCTGTGGGGGGGTGGCAATGTCAGGGGTGTGGTAGGTTTTCAAAGTCTGGAAAGAAGATGCCCAAAAAGCAGTTTGCAGTACTGCAACATCAGAGGAATGTGAAGAAGAAAAATCTTTCAAAACCACTATTTTGATACATAATCTGAAAAAACCATCCAGTGGTTCACAAATTGTCAGAAAGCTATTGTGCTAACATTTGCATGCTAACATTTCACTTTATACAGAATTTGGTTCTCTTAAACATAAAACAAACACGCAAAAGAAACAAGAAAACAATATCATTAAATACTGGTTGTCCGCCATTGCAAAAATAATATTGGTATTAGCCAAAATGTTCATATCAGTGCATCTCTAAAAACTAGACGTAGGCTGGGAGATCTGCAAGCTTTCCAGTCCACTGAGCCGTTTCCCCCTCAGCCCACTTAAATAAAAGGATTAGAAAAAAACACAACTCCTGTCTGATAAACATCTACCTTAAGAAACTTTCATTATTTATTCTCAGTCACGTGTCCATCAGACAATCGCGTCCTGTATTCAGTATTTTTCTATAGCACTTACTCATCAGCCATGTTTACATCGGTGGTTATTCCATCTGAAAAAAACCTCCCAAAACCTGCATTTTGTTATTTATATTTAAAAACAGTTGTTTTTCATAGCCGACATCATGCAGAGGCTTTGTGAAAGGTTCAGAGCGCCTGCAGCTCCACCAGTAGGGGGCGCATGGGTTGTTGTGCAGTAAAACCATTTTATTTAGAACCTTCAACATAAAACAATTCTTCTGATGTATAAGGAAGAAAAGTTTTAGCTTATTTAACCCCTCACTGACAGGTTGCTTGTCTTTTTTTCTATTTTCACATAAATACACAGTTCATTGAATAGTAAAACCTGTAGTTTCTAGTTTTTCATCACATGTCACCTTGTTCTAGGTGGGTGTTTCCAAACCTTAAAATCAAACGTTTAATAATTTGTTTATTTAATAGCTTATTTATCGGGGCGCATGTGCATTTAAATATGCACCAACTTTCTCGTTTCATCTGCAGTCTCTTTGGCCAGAAAATGAAAAATTTAAGTTTAGAGATAGAAAGAAAAAAAACATGATTACAAAAGAGATTAAAATCAGATCAATACAACAAAAGTAAAAAAAAACTCAGTTGGACCAGTGGGACCCAACCTATTGATAGAACGAAAGTTAAGCTAATTTCCAACATAGGATCCGTTTTATTTATTTTTCCCAAACAAGGACGAATCATCTGCTCTGTTGCATTTCTCAGACACGACTTGTTAATCAAATGGTTCAAAGTGTTTTAAGGCTCCTAAAACGTCCATGTAAATGAAACACATGAAAAACTTCATCTGTGTGGGCCCAGGCTTCATTGATACCACCCTGGCTCTGGCCTGTCAGTGCCTCCGGACCCCCGGGCTCCTCAGAAGATGTAAACTCAGAAAAGAAATAATAATAAAGCTTAATGCTGAAATTAATTTGATTTCCACCAGAACGCCTTTCAAACGATTTACTCCCTTGTTGCATTAAGAAGAAAAATACAGAATTTGATCCCGTTACTGACTTTCTATCATGAGTTTTCCTTACAGAATGAAACATGAACTTTACCTTTACGATACCTCAGCTCTCCGACTGGTGAACAAGTTGTCTTGTGTTCATGTCAGAGCAAGTATGGGACAAGGAAATGGTGAACACCCCCCATCCCCCCTCGCCCACCCACCCACCCCACCAAAATGCACATGTCCATGTGTTTGGAGACGCATACATCTTACCTGTCTGAATGTAATTTTCTGCTAAATGTTTTCATTTTATTCCACAATCATCTGGAATGGAAACAAATATTAATGATGTGAAAATATAGATTTATTAATCATCTATTTATTTATCTTAAAGTGTTTTTCAGGACAAAAAAAACACTTGGTTTTACAGCAGCCTGGACAGGAAACCACGAAGCGTTCAGATAAAAGTAAACTCAAACTTTCTCATAGTTCTCATAGCACATGTAAACTTTCTCTGGTCTTTGAAAGCACCTCTCCCCCTGCACCCACATGGCTGCAGGGTGGTCAGCTGCTGCAGCTTCGGTTAATAATCAACACGCACCCGGAAGAAATACGTATCAGCCATGATTTAACCCTTTCTATCGTCTGCTTCATATGTGATCGTTTCAGAGACTTTTCACATCACTGTGTGGTAAAAACCGTATCACAGCTGGCTTTTGCCCCCTGCTGGACTCAATAATGCAATACAACAATGTTGACATGTCACATTAAAGTGAATATAAAGTAAATATACAAAAAAAATGTATATGTTTTACATTTCACTTTGAGGTAAAAAAAAAGAATTAATATTAAAATGACTTTCCCCATTTTTTTCTTGGATTGGGTTTTGAG
>JBBBVT010010623.1:0-12815 GCA_037177035.1 Craterocephalus eyresii | reverse complement strand
TTTATCAACAGTGGCTATGGATAGGTATCTTCTATAGAAATAAAGGCCCATCCTGATTTTTTCAGGCCCACCCATTAGTCATGTTCTGGCTCCGCCACTGGAAAGAGCTCTACCACCTGCTCAGCTCCTGCAGTACGGAGACAAAGTAAAGAAGACACTTCATGAATGAATAAAAACATTAGATGAAAATTTATCCTGGCGGGAAGCTGGAATGTTATGATAGTTTTTCTTCTGTGCCAAGGAAATAATGATTAAGCCATAGTTCGAGGCTGCTGGAAAGAATGATCTCTTGCATCTGTGTGTGTTGAAGTGTACTTGAGAAGATTTGATCCAATCCGTTGGTTTCCTTAGCAAGGTAATTATTTTATAAGTTGGTTTATATCGAGGTTGGTCCAAAGTCATCAGGAAGCTGCAGGTCCTGCAGGTTTTCATTGTATCCCTGCTCCTGCACATCTCACACAAATGAAATGGATCAACAGCGTGGGAAGTTCTGCACAGTGATGCATTTGTTTGAGTTGCACGAGTTGGAGCTGGAAAACATAGAAATCCTGCAGGATTGTGGCCCTCAAGGACCGGAGCTGGACCTCCCTGGTTTGCATGAACAAGCTTATAATTGACTTTGTGGTGCATCGGTGCTGTATGAATGAAGCTGGATTGAATTGACCTGAAGTTAAAGAAATATCACAACCAAAAAATGTTTCTGCTTTAAAGTATCTGAATTAGCTAAGACAGTGACCTCAGCTTAGGCTGATTTTGTTTTCAACTTTCCATTCCAAGGTAATCACTACAAACCATTAAATCTTGCTGGTTATAATACTATTCCTCCACTTTAACTATTTATAAAAAAATGTATTTCCATAAATGGCTCAAAGACTTGATCAGTTTGCTTTACCTGGAAATAGTTCAAAACACCAAACAAAGGAAATCCAAAGTAAAATTACCTGATAATTAGCTGAACATTAAACCGGTTTTCCTTAAAAATATGAATTGTTGTGTCAAAAATCAGTTAGTGCTAAACCTGACTCTAAAATCAATGTATTTATTTTGTTTCAATTTCATTTAACTTGGATTGATAGGTATTCCTAATCTAAATGAGACAAACCAGGGTGAAGGCGTAGATACAGGTTAGATAAATAAATACAGTCTGAGTGATTCAAAGTTAACCTCAGATTTTTAAAATAATGTCAGCTAAAGCTACATATCTCTGTCTCCTTCAATGGAAACATTTGTTTAAGAGAGGTGGTCGGGTAATTATTTTAATGACAAATGGGGGATAAAGCCAACTTCTCAAATCATTTACTCATTGACACCAGGTACACATGATTTTATGTCTATTTATGTAGTTTCTGAGCCAGAGATGCTGCGGCTGTTGTGGTAGTGTGCAGAGTGATGTGGTTTTACATGCAGCTGTAACAGCAGTCAGGCTCTGCCAAACACAACAAACACAGTCATAATTATAACCTTACAAGTACCACAAAACCATTCTGGGGCATTTACCTCATATTTACATTCTTCACAGCAAGTTTGTTAACTGAGGATCAAAACTAAAGTGGAATTTACTTATGTTCTTCAGCACATATCTCATGTTCTGCATTTTAAGAAAACTTGTAAACAAATCTGGTTCAGTCCAGAAGTGAGCCTGAAACCAAACTTTGGGCTGATAAAGTGGAGGGACATGATGAATAATGGATTAGAGTGAAAGTTTAAATGGTTGTATCAAGGTTGTTATACACAAGGCAGAAATGCTGTTTGAATATGAACCTGGCTGTGCTAGGGCTTCGTTTACACTGTATGTTGGGAAACTTACTCATCAGTTTTACCAGCCTTCCACCAGTGTACAGTGACTGAGAAGTGCAAAACAAATTTACATGTAAAAAACACAAAAAATCCAAAAACAAAATAACATTTCGAAAAACAAATTTAGATTTTAGGAAACAAATATATATTTTCAGAAAAAAATTTAAATTTTGGAAAACAAATGTAAATTTTGGAAAACAAATTAAAATTTTTGGAAAACAAATTTACATTTTGAAAAACAAATTTACATTTTTATTAAACAAATTTACATTTTATAAAAAAAATTTACATTTAAGGAAACACTTGTACAATCGATTGAAACAAATTCCCCAGTGGCAAAACATATTTTTTCCTCCTTCAAATGGCAGCATAGAAGAGGTGCGAACGGAGCGAAGACATTTCGGAGGGGGCGTGTGTGAAAAGGGGTGAGTGAAATGTGTCTGTGCGGGGGGGCTGCTCATTGTAATGTGACATCACTTAACAGTCAAACACACAATGGTGTGTTTTCTGGCGGCGATTCAAAAAAGGGGAAAAAGCGGAAACAGAGACGATAAGATTGCCTGGCACTTCATGCGTATTCTCAACAGCGGGGAGACTCTGAACCGCCATCAAAAAAATGAAAATTAATCACCTTTAACTGACAGACCGAAATATTGACCCTTGGTTTAAAAGAAAGCAACATTTACCCTGAAATAGTAATGCGTATTACCTATATTACTGCTTGGGAACATTCAAAGATACAACTCTTCGTTGGCTAAGTGTCCAATGCACGTTTTCATTTAGGGGTCCGCAGTTGGACTCCAGCCTGGGCCGTCAGAATCAACTGTTGGGTGTGGTGTCTAATCTAATATGTTTTTAATACGTTGAATGACGATTGTAGTGAGTTTATTTAGTTAGTCCAGGCACTCTTCTTTCACGCTAACCACGTTCCGTAAAAGTAGCAGAGAGTAGCAGAGAACAAAACGGTCTAAACTGGCCGAAATTTGCTCCACTAATGGGCCAAAACATTGTTCTGTTTTCAAAAACTTCAGATAAAACACATTTGGTGCAAATATTTGCATCAAAAATAACTTCTGAAGTGTAACTGGACCACAGCTTTGTTTGTAGGCCTTTTAAAGATTCGGTGAGGACAATGACATTGAGTCCGGTGTCTAGGACATTCCCTTTCCGTGAAAAGTTGTCTTTTGTTAATTTGTTTCTAGCTTTGTAAATGTGTTTTACCACTTGTGAATTTGTTGTCCAAGTGTTTCCTAAAAATGTAAATTAGTTTTATAAAACGTACATTTTTTTTCTCCAAAATTTAAATTTGTTTCTGAAAATATATATTTGTTTCCTAAAATCTAAATTTGTTTTTGGAAATGTAATTTTTTTTTTCTAATTTATTAATGTGTTTTTTTATATGTAAATTAGTTTTTCACTTCTCAGCCACCGAACTGGATGTAGAAAGAACTCTGTGTGGCGCTTTAAAGGCCCGTTTATGCTCTACACAGTTGACCGATATGCAGACCCACGGTGAGTTTTGTCCGCCTTCTGAATTAATTACGTGCGTATTTGGTGCGTTTTCAGGCTCATTGCGCATCTGTGATTCGACGCAGAAGACGGAGTAATACCACTGGAAACTGCGCTGTCAGTGTTCAACATAGTGGACCAGAAACAAACCAGGGAAGAAGAGGAAAAATGGGAAGAGGAAAACCGTAAAAGAAGAATGAAGACGGGAACAAAAAAATTACAAGTTCCACAAGCTTTTGAAATAAGGATGTAGAAATGTTCATGGTGTGTTGGTGGTTAGAAGCAACTTTATAGCAGCGCGTTCGTGCCACTGACTGGTGTCTGACACTAGCGTTGTATCGTGGAGTTAACAATGAACTTAGCACTGCCCACTAGCGGAGGTCAGCCGTAGCAAAAGATGCATGGAAGTATGAAGACAGGGAGGCATGAAAACGTTTGTGACTGACGTCCACATTTGCTTCCACCAGGGAGAGGCAACTTTACAAAATCTGACTCAGTGCTGCTGCCACAGGCGCTGTGGGTAACTGCAGCCCCCAGCCACGGGAGCACGTTTTCCATGTTCTTCCTGTTCAAGAGCTGTCAGCAACACACATACTGTATCAATTTACATCACATCGCCACGACTATGCTGGAAATTCGGACATCGAA
Organism: Craterocephalus eyresii; assembly: GCA_037177035.1. Lineage (NCBI taxonomy): Eukaryota > Metazoa > Chordata > Actinopteri > Atheriniformes > Atherinidae > Craterocephalus > Craterocephalus eyresii. The sequence continues at coordinate 8,861 of JBBBVT010010623.1, read as the reverse complement.
CTGCAGCACATTATGTAGCACACAGCCTGTTAAATGCAACAGACAGATACGCGGATGGCCTAGTTATTTTGGGTTTTTAATTCTTCATGACCCATTAGCATTGAATAAACTGGAAATGTATGTGTAGTTTCTCACAAATCTTTCCTTAAATCCCTTTAACGGGGAAGTTCAGTGTTTTTTGACCTGTACTTATTTTGTAGCATGCTATACGATCATTTACTCACCCACACCCACTCAACAACAACCTAACAACAACTCAACAACAAGCTAACAAAGCTGATCTGGAGCTAATGGGAGCTAGCCAGCTAATGGAGGCAGCGTGATATCTGACATCTTTCAATGAAAAGAACACGCCTCTAATCATGATAAACTTGTTCCTTTTGATTAAATAACATTTAAACAAATGAGTTATAAAAAAATTCACTCACTCCACAGTTGTCAGGAAGGTAAACCTGACTTATTAAACCTAAAATGATTAGCTGTACCAGGCTGTAAACATGTTTATTTCTGCTATGAAGTTGTTTTTTTTCACATGGGAGTCTATGGAGATTGACTCCCTTTTGGAGCGAGCCCCTAGTGGATGAGGGGTGAACTGCAATTTTTGGCACTTCCTCACAGGCTTCACATTTCTCTGCTGGGGGTTGCCACTTGGTTGCACCCATTTCAAGTCTTGGTCCAGCCCCCCATTGGATATTCCTTAGACCCACCCCTGTGTGTCAGACAGGTGACTGCCTCCAGCCTCTTTCTGAAGCCACATACGGGTCGTTTTCTCTCCTTTACGGGCTGAACTGACGCCACAGGCTCCATTCAACCTCCGGGTCTACAGTATCTGTTTCCATACGAACGGACTTTCATCCACAGCTGGGTCCAGACACATGCTGCAGACCCTCCGAGAAGCAAGAAGAGCTGGACCTTGTCAGAGAGACAAAGAAACGAGAGAGAGAGAGAGAGAGAGAGAGAGAGGGAGAGAGAGAGAGAGAGAGAGAGAGAGAGAGAGAGTTATCAGCGCAGCGCAGACGCTTGGGAGGGTTATTTAAAATCCTCTTCTGTATGATTGTCGGAGCAGAAACACCCGAGGACTTCTTCTAAACATGCACCTACTGGGAATATCTCTGTTACTGGCTTATCTGCTCTACACCAACCTCGCGAGCGACTTCAGCCACAGCGATTATGATGAATACTACGAGCACGAGCAGATGGACGAGCCGGTGAGTTTGGACAGAAAGTCAGCACGACTTGTTTAAAGTGTCTGAAACTTTGAGCGGGTTCAGGTCCGACATGTGGTCTCACAGAACCGCGGTCCAGGTCTGCAGGATTTTGTTGATCTCCATGTTTACAATCAGCAGAAGTCTGTAAACATGGGCGGAAAAACGGGTTGGACAGGTGAAACTGGCGTGTTTCAGCAAATTTGGAAAGTGTTTATTTTAAATGAATATATTTCCCCCCCTCATTCGTTAGATCTTTTAGGCCAAATTATGGGTGACTTTAGTGGACGGGGTCTTGAGGGAAATGATCCAACCACAAACTGTGGAGCACTTTATTGACCAGCTTGCTCCTTCTGAGGATTTTTTTAGCTTAATGACAGATTGTTGTTAATAATATGTTGATTAGAAACCGCGTGAATGAGCCATTAATGATAAATCACTGATGAAAATGGCCTCATGACTATGAACAATATATGAACGGAAAATATTATGAAGAGAAAGTTTTAAGCATCACTGTTTACTCCTATCTGAAAAAGAATCTGCAAGTCTTGATTTCAGAAGCATGAGTCATCTTTTCAAATTTCCCATTAAAAGCAGGACAGTTTGAGGTAAGTGGACACGTCTTGCTGACAAGCAGGTCTCATAGCTGAATAACATCATCTGTAGGATCCAGCTTCTGCTAAGAATGTAAATCTGAGTATATCTCCGTTTGTCCAGCCCAGTAGCCGTGACCAGAGAAAACGTGCTGGGTCTCTGAGGTCCATCTGTCCATGGAGGGACAACCGCTCCAGCATGCTTTCCATGCTTTATTCAGTTCAAATGACTGTTGAAGTGACTTTAAAGAAACAGAAGTAGAGAGGAAGGCAAAGAGAGAGAAAAGGCAGAGGACGTTTCGAGGGGAGGGGTGTGCGGTTGGGTGGGCTGTGGGGGTGTGGGATTAGGAAAGGGTATTTTCAAATTAGCCAGAGAAAGGAGCCAATGGAGACAGGTGTCACAGAGGTCAAGTGTGTGTGTGCCTGTGTGTGTGTGTCTGTGTGTGTGTGCGCGCGTGTGGTTTCCATGGGGGAAAGATGATTGCTAAGCAGTAGCATGCAGCCATTTGATCACAGCAGAGGATTAATTGGGATGATGAGTTTCTCTCTCAGACTTTAAACCCCTCACAGTTATTCTGAGAAATTTTACCAGCTCATCCCTACTGGGGGATCCCTGCTGGGATGAGCTTCCAACTTCTTGGAATCAGCCCTCAGGTGTCTGGGGATTAAAAGTGGAGTTAATATTTATTTAACTGAAGCATTTTGGAGATAATGAAGCAGAGTATCAACGAGGTCCAAATAAGTCGACAAATGGTTTATTTTCACTCTTTTTTCGTGTAGAATGGAGATGCAAAGCCAAGTGTAAATTAAGTTGATTAAATGGAAAACACTGTAGACACAAAAATATCTAATCAGCCAATCACATGGCAGCAACTCAACACAGCAGACTTGATTAAGTTCAAACTGGGCATCACAATGAGGAAGAAAGAAGATTTACGGGACTTCCAACAACCATCTCTACATCTGAAAAAGAGAAAATACCCAGTGAGCAGCAGTTGTCTGGACCAGAATGTCCTGTTGATGTCAGAGGTCAGAGGAGAATGGGCAGACTGGTTGAAGATGATGGAAAGGCAACAGGAAGTCCAGTAAGCTCTGGTTCCAACCAAACAATGAAGGATAGCATCTCTGAACACACAACACGTCCAGCCATGAAGCGGATGGGCTCCAGTAGCAGAAGACCACACCGGGTGCCCCTGCAGTCAGCTTAGAACAAGAAACTGAGGCCACAGTTCACACTGACCTTTTCCCCGGTGCACCAGCATTGCTTAATATTTAGCACCATTCTTTTCTCTCCATTTATTTTGTGCACATTAAAGCTGGATTTAGTCTCATGGGCGTCTGCGTAAGGTCGGTGATGGCATCACCATCTATGCTCTGCACAGCTCTGCAGAGGCTCGATGCGCCCTATGTGCACCCTTTCTTGCAGCAAGGTTACGTGGAAGTACTATCTTCTGATTGGTTGGGTTATAAGTGTGTTTTTCTGAATTTGTGCAGTAACTGCAGTCAAGGAACTGCAGTTCAACCCTGTAACCTACTTCAGCCGTGGATAGTTGATTGGTCAGGATTATTTAATCACGTGTGCTTTCTATTGTAGTGTTGTACACGGAGTGTTGATGGAGATAAATGAATGGAGATGCTGCTGTAGTGTGATTCATATTTTTCATGAACTACACTGTCAGCTGTAACAAGATGCAAACAGCAAACAGCAGTTCGGCTCTTAACGCCACTTTATTGTTTAAATACGTCTGTTTCCTTTCTGCAGATGTTGTAAAACAGCTGATGCTGCTTAGAAACACCATTTGCAGTTCTGTTACTTTACAGCTGCTTTGCTCGTTCAAAACAACAATTGCCCCAAAGAAATTGCTTTAATGCGGAGGCTGCCTTATTATTTTCCCGAGTTGTGAACGCGAACACTTTTACTCGGGTGTGACGTCATTCCCCAGGTATGAATTCCCAGTTCAGAGGTAAAAGAAGAAGAAGGTGTTGTCTTTGCCCACCTGCATCACATGTGGACATAATGAGCCTTTGAGGCCTTTGAACGGCAAGTTTTCTTTGAAAAAAGTTTGTTTTTCAAGTGTGTTGGAGCAGGGTTGCATGGAAAACCTAAAAGACTCTTGAGGACCAACATTCCCCATGACTGCTTTAGCAGATATGTGATTAAAATGCGATTAATTAGATTAATTAATAACAAATGCTGTAATTAATTACATCAATTTAATCGACTGACAGCCCTAATTTTAATGAATTTAAACCCGCTAGTGTGTGCTGCTGTCATCTTAACAAATGTTTATGTTTGTCAAAGTGGAAAGCTACTTGTTTAGTCTCTGTGGTCTTACTGGTCACAGTTAACGTTAGCGCTGAACCTGTACACTTCTACAGTTGGCATTTAACACGTTAACTTGCATGAAATGATTAATGCCACCTTGAAGTTCGTAACCTTTTTCTCGTAATGATAACACTTAACTGCTCGGTCATGCTAACTTACCCATCCCGGTGCTTTCTTTTCAGATGCTAATGCACGACTATTGTGCTGCTGTGATAGCGGCCAGCTCTGCCTGACAGACTGCACATTTTACCCATTTTCAAACTTTAACTTGAAATATTCCCAAACTTTGGAAAGACGGGGTCTTGTCTGACTCTGTGTGTGTTGCACCACCATCGGGTTTGAACTGTTCTTCGTAGGTCAAAGGCAGAAGCAGCACGTAATGACAGCACTGCCCCCATCACTTCACCTCAGGGTTTCATCTGTGCTCTTTGCAGACGATCAGGATCTGTTGGCTGGAACGGTCTGCAGATGAGCGTGAAGCAGTCAGGATAAAAACCAGCTCCTCCATCAGAGCTCATGGTTCTCATGAGCAAAAAAGGGTGGGGTGTTCCAACCGTGTTGGGAATGAGTCATTGCCTCAAGCAGAGGAGTTTAAATATGTAGGGATGTTGGGAGATTGGGCAGATTGCAGCTTCGTCAGCAGTAATGAGGGTGCTGGACCAGTTTGCCGCTGTGGTGAAGAGAGAACTGAGCTGAACTAAAGTCCAACCCTCATCTGTGGTCAGGAGATTTGAGTCGAGACTGAAAGGATGAGACTGTGTTGATACAAGCGACTGAAATGATAGGGTGGCCGGGCCCTGGGGTGCTGGGAGAACAACTTGAAGCGGTCTATATCACCAGTAATATATAGATGTTTTCATTGACAGCTCAGACTGCAGGCGGGCTAACACACGTGGGTTAACACTGGAGAATGTGGTTTGATTGAGAATCATCTTCCCTGTGAATGAAACGATATGTTGATGATGCTCTCAGTGCCGTGGGCACCAGTTTACTCTTATGGAACATGCATTCTGAGCTATAATTTCTGGATCTCAAGTCCAGAAATTTATGATTTTTTCTTTGCATGGTAGAGTTTTAAATGTTTGCAAACATTTAATGACGTCAGAAAACTGCTCTTGGCTATGGGATGATAGAGTTAGGTGTAGATCTCACCATGAATGATGGCTTCAGGTCGACTCCCTTCCTTTGATACAACCAAAGTTAAGCTATTTACCAACATGTAGGTTTACTTTTTCTTCTTTTTCCAAAATAGGGACTTATCATCTGCACAGCGACTTTTCCCTTTATGAAATTGTGTGCAGTTTCTTCAGGCTCCCGGAACTCTGCTCCCATGTGAATGAAATATTACAATGATAAACAACTTGAGTGAATCCACCTCAACTCGTCTCCGTGTGCACATAGCCTTCATTTTGATGATAATGTCTCTGAACAGGCAAAGCCTCTGCGCTCTTTGCGAGGCCCCAGTTGGGCATCCAGGGACCCCAGATTGGAAACCACTGATGTAGATGATCTTACCAGAGGATGTTACCAGTCTTTGTGGCAAATATTTCACTTGATTTCCTTGTTTTGAAGCAGAGACGGGTCTTTTGCACAGGTAGTAGGATTTCCCATCTTCCTCAGATGGACAGATTTCTGTAGTCTGTAGAATCCGAGACATGTGAGCTCCATGTTTGTTTTCCTTTTTTAGATCTGGCTCCATTAGGTTTAGTCAGAGTTGCAGCTGTTTCAGTGCAACATTCAGTTATTGCTAAACATCGTACATCATTTCTTTAAATTTCATTTGTGGAAGCAGAGGCTGCTCACTACAGATTTTGGAAATCCATGAACAGTGACTCTCTCTCCTCTCTTCTTCTGTGGTGTCTGAATCATTGCATTACCTGGCTTGCTGGTTGATGACTCAAAACACTGTCCAGCAGAAAGAACAAAAACATCCTATCGTCGCTGTCTGAAGCTCAGTGATTATTTGGTGTGGCATTCGGTTGAACACGGTCATCACAGTTTTCAGAGGAAAAACACTATGTTTTTTTTCCAATTGAGGTTGTTTTTTTGTTGTTGTTGTGAATGTGCCAGCAGCAAGGAGGCCGGCTGGTGTGTTGGTGTGGAAATAATGATGTGTGCAGTCAGGAACCAGGGGTCCCAGTCATTTTAATGTGGTGTGAACTCAGTGTAAATGTAATGTCAATTATCTGAAGTTTTAATCTGCAAAATGTGACTTTCAGGTACGAACTACATTCTTGCACAATTAATGATGTCATGATTATATACTGTCTTGGTTCAATCATTGTGAACAAAATAATCAGGATATTAAAAGTTTTATACTTTAATTAATTTCCCAACATTATACATGTGTAATTAATTTAGTATAACAGAATAACGTAATGGTATAAAAGCAAAGAATTCTCATTCCAGCTAAATTCTATCTTGTGTCAAGATTAATGTTGGTTAAGATTAAACATGGAAAGTATTGATCAAAAGAATACATTTTGTCTTTTCTCATATGTATGATTTAACGTTCAGTGAATGCATCACATTGCTGTGAATCCAGTCAAAGTCGTGCCTAATTACAAAATTACAAATGACACTTTAGATAAACATTACCATCGTTCAACGCAGTTAGTGAACATTTCCTTTTACTTTGTGGTACAATACTGCTGTTTTTCCTGCAGAAGCAAAGAAATCCGACTCGCATGATTTAACCCAGTAGTTTGTAGGGAATAAGGCTGGGTTTATACTCGCGCGTAAATTTACAATCTACTGATTGCATGCAATGATCAGTTTTTAAGAGCAGCTGTTTTATGAGCTGCACAGTCCGATAATTTTCCACGTGAGTCATTACTGGCGTCTCAAAATTACAACTGACCAGCATTGCTGCAGGATCAGTAATGTAAACTGTTGTCAGATCTGGAAAAGTGCAGTTTTATTTCACTTTTACCCACGGTTTAAAAGGTATTCAGAAATCCGGAAACTAGTATCATAATCTGACCAATCACAGGGGAGAACTTCCACGTCTCTGCGTCCGCATAGCCGGCTACAGTCAGGTCTGGAAGAGGTGCGCGTCGAGCCTCTGCGGACCTACGCTACGCCGTAACCCCCGCGACACAGAGGACGCACGAGTATAAACCCACCTTAACTCTTCCTCTGCCGTACTTTCCCATGAAAGCACGGATGGTAAACGAAGCAACACAAGAGGTAACACATGGATGCTTAGCTTAGTTTTCTTTTTTGATCTGATGAGATGAGTCATGATCCACATGGAAAGTCACAATATTGATGGATCTTCATGATTGATTAATTGTGGCGTTTAATAATGCAATCAGTTGTGAAATGAGGTCATCTTGACATGCAGTCAGAACTGAACTGAAACAGACCCTCTCTTGTGTCGTGTTTTTCTCAGCTTTTCAACAGAAACAGTTTGGATGATGTTCTGTTCTTGGTAACAGGAGTTGGTCTCTATCTGGTTTTCCATAATTAGCTTGAATCATTAATAACAATATGAGCTCAGACCTGGAAGAGTCTTTCTGAGATGTTGTGACTGAGGTGTGACCCATAAACACGAAGAGTTACTCAGCTTACTCCAACACTCCTCTCACTTTTTTTAAGTCCTCCATTTGCTACGTTATTAGCTTGTAAAAAAAACTTTTATAAAATTATTGATTTTCTATTCTATTCTATTCTATTCTTCAGTCATTTAGTAGACACTTTGGCCAAAGTGACTTACAATTGAATTAGAGACCAACACAAGCAATAAATTAAACAAGGGGCGACATAATAGTTTAGTGCTGGTTAGACATGACATGAAGTGCTAGTGGCAGTGATTTTATTCTTTTCTTTCCTTCCTTTCCCACCTCCCTTGTTTAAATACATAAGTGTGGAAAGTCTGCTTTAGCTTGCTTTTAGAAGTATATTTAAGCATTGCGGATTGGACAGAGTTTGGTAGATCGTTCCACCAACAGGGAACAACAGAGGAAAAGAGTCTAGCTGCTGATTTGGGGCACGTTGTGGTGGGACCACTAGGCGTCTTTCACAGGCAGAGCGTAGCTGGGGAGAGGGAGTGTAGCTCTGGATTACGGACTGAAGGTAGATGGGATTGCTTTGTAAGCTAGAAGCAGAGCTTTGAATTTGATGCACACTGCAACTGGGAGGCAGTAAAGAGCGATCAACAGCAGGGTGACAAGACATGCTGCTGCATTCTGAATCATCTGCAGAGGCTTTACTGGGCATGCAGGCAGGCCTGCCAGGAGGGAACTGCAGTAGTCGATGCATGAAATGACCAGAGCCTCAACCAAAAGTTAAGTGGTGCGTTCTGTCAGGTAGCGTCTGATCCTCCTGACATTGTAAAGAGCAAATTGGCAAGACTGGGCAACTGCAGCAACATGGACTCAAAGGTCAGCTGGTTGTTACCATGACATCAAGATTCCTGGCAGAAGGAGTTGGTAGCTAATGACTCCACAGAGTGAGGAAGTGTACAGTGAAAAGAGAAGAGGGCTAAGCACAGAACCCTGAGGCACCCCAGTTTTCAGCCCATGCGATATGGACAATACCAGGAGGTCATCAGCAGCAGATGGGTAAACAAAACTCTCTTTGTGTTGTGATTAAAAAAAAGGATGTAAAATTGCTCAAGTTTCAGTAGTTATGTGTTTAGTGTAATCAAGAGACATGTGCTGTGTCTCATTCCGAGGGCAAGGGACTTCGAAGTGCAGATTCGAAGGGTGCATACGTCATAGCGGCGCGCGAAGC
>JBBBVT010009208.1:0-12923 GCA_037177035.1 Craterocephalus eyresii | reverse complement strand
CTCACATGCATGTCTTTGGACAGTGGGAGGAAGCCGGAGTACCCGGTGAGAACCCACGCATACACGGGGAGAACACGCAAACTCCACACAGGAAGGCCGGAATCCTGACCAACTTGGGATTCGAACCTGTGGCCTTCTCACTGTGAGGCTGCAGTGCTAACCATTACACCACCGTGCAGCCCCCTTTCTTCATACATTTCTTTTTAATTATGTATTTTTTATTTTGAAAAAACCATTTTGTTAAACAAAGGAATGCTTGTAAAAACATTTAACATACTTGTCTGAAGACGTAATTTCTGAATGTGTTTTAGACTTTTGGAAAAACAAGCTGAACTGGTTCATTGTGTTTTCTGGTGAACTTTCAGGAAAACTCCTGTGAACTTCCTGCTCACTTACTGTCAGGGTCAAATTTGACCCGTTTACATTTACCAGCAGTAAAACTATATTAAACAACTATCTTTAAGCCTAAAATTTTTTACCATAAAAAAAGCCAAACTACTCAAAAATGAAAATATTTAAAGATTGAAATATTTAAAGTCAGAAGCTACAAATGTTGGCACCCTGAAAATTGATGGATTTTAGATCTAGCACTGTGGGCCAGATGAAAGGAAATGGTTGTTTTAAGTTTTCTTGAACCTGTAAAACTATACAAATCATTGTTTCTGTTTTCTGTAAGGGAGCGGTGACTGTCTGTCTATTCCCATTATATTAATTTGGGTTCTCACAGAAACCTGCTGGTCTTTTAAGGTTTGTGTGGGTATCCATGAGATAGTAAAACACACAAGATTCATCATGTATGATGTCCATAGCAACAGAGGCCATCCTGAGGTCAGGAGTTAACTTGATATGGATACAAGATATGGACCTCAAACGACAAAATATCTTTATTTACTTTCAAATCAACTGTAATATGTTGAGTAGTGGTGAGGTGGGGGTGTATAAGCTTACCTCATTTGGAACTTTTAAAGGAGTATAGCGTAGGTTGTAGCTTTATTGAAGAAGTCTGCCCCCTCCGCCGATAAATGTAACTGACGCCAGCGTTGTGTACGCGCATGAGCTACTTCGACTGCGCCTACTTTGGTCTTTGTTTACCTGCATTGCACTCAGTCTGAGTCCGGAGTTCGATGCACAATGAATACAGAAAGCATATCATAGCTAGCATACAAGTAGCCAAATACTAAAGAAGGCCACAAATATTTATTATCCTGTATGCTAACGGCAGGGTTAGTTTTACATACTAAAAGCATAGCGTTAAAATATTTCGTATCCTGATTTCCGTTATATATATCACATTTGCCTTTCTAGTTGGCAGAAATCCAGCTGAGGGTCCCGTTTTATTCCCAGAGAAAATCAGAGCTGACCCTAGAAAACCCTAGAAAGCTGCTCCGATGTTGAATCTTGTTTTGCATGGTCAGACTCCAATTTGGCCCTTTATTTGTCTTGCAGGATTATATGTGGGTGTTTGAGAGACACTTGAGGCCACAGGTCTATTATTATCGATTTATAGTCGTCAGTTACCCCATTTCCACCAATGAAGATCTGGTGCTGGTGCCAGAGCCAGTGCTTAGCTGGTTCAACTCTGGTGCTTCCAAAGAACCGGTTTTGTTTTCCACTGAAAGATCCAGACGGTGCTGCGTCATTATGTCATTTTTATCCAAGGCGCTGCGTGTTTGGTATCCCGGCAGGTTTCCAACAACAGAATGCAATATACAAAGCTGATTTTGGGGATCGCGAGTTGCCGCTGCATCCCAGTTTCATATTGTGGCCTCGTAAATCTTCCTTACACGGCAGCTGGCAGATGCTATGTTAGCAGCGGTTGCAGCGTCTTCCCATGTAGCAACTCAGAGACAAGCTTTGTCAGGGGGGTCCCGAACAGTTTATTTTGGATTTCTGCAGATGACTGAGTGGAAAAAAGAAACCATGGGTCTCCTCCTGCGACCCATTTTTGTTTTCGTTGTCCATTTCCTCGTATGGACCGTTGTCGGTATGTTTGCGCCAGGATAGCACCAGTTTTGAGTGCCATGAGCCGATGCTTAGGCGGTCAAAAACAAAAAAAACAGTGCTAAACCTGTCTCTGACTTCGAACCAGCACTTAAACCAGCTTGGTCGAAAAGGGGCCCCAGTGTCTCCATGATGCTCTAATGGAGGCGAGTAAACAATACAATACTGGCAGTGGCCAGGTTAACGAGCGTGCGCAACACGACAACCCACATGCAGCACTGAGGATTCAAGCCCGATTCCCTCTTACTGAGCAGTAGAAGCAGAATTATTAAGGCAACTGAGGTGAATAGAGATCGACTTACCCAACACATCAGGCAATTGTATGAGGATGTTGGGGAAAGAAAATAATTGTATTTAGCTTTTCAAATTGCGCAATCCACCTTTAAGGAAGCTATACCTGATCCTGCACAGTTTTGAACCATGAGTGAGAAGAACAGTGGAGTTTGAACTTTAAGCCCCGCCCCCAACAGTTTTTCCCAGTGAGACATTTTATGTTCTCCTCCCACTCAATGTGCAATTGGTAACCAAGAGACAGCCTCAGAGTTAGATGAGAAGAGCAGGTGCTACCTGCAAAATAGATCCATTCCCCATTTACTCTCATGTTAATGGGGAATGAACTAAAGTTACAAAAACTGTTTAAAGTCTCTCTTCTCCTCCTCAGTTTTAATAATTTTAGGCTGCTTTGCTGTGTATGCAGTGGCAGCCTGTGGAGGTATCCCAGCTTTCCTCTTGGTAGCCAGGCTGTTCTGTTTTACAAGATCTCTCGTGCACATGCTAGGAGAGAAGGTGTAGTTACTATGCTACACCCCTCATTCAGCAATTGGCAGAAACCATCCATCACAGAAGGTTTAGAAGCAAGTTAGCATAAGCAGCTTCCACCAACTAAAAGGGCACAGACTCCTAAATATGTGCGATCAATGTTTGATAAAAATGACCCTGTTTTTTCCACATGCTATACTGTGGAAAAACCATTTTTGTTAACAAGGTTAAAATATGTGGTACAGTTGCTGAAATGCACCATATTGATGATGCTGATAGTGTTCAGGAAGATGCTGGTTCCAGTAAGAATTTTAATAATAGTTAAATTCCTAACAGAATGAAAGTCTTCCTGCAATTTTCAAATGCAATAAAATATATTCTCAATTTATCAGGGTTTTAAGGTGTTCATGTAAGTTAAAAGCCAGGACATGATAATGGGTGATATTTTCTCCAAAATGAGGTGTTGTACAAAAACCCCACACACTTCTGACTTTCTCAACCATTTATTCTGGATGAATCATATGTATTTCTTATTGTGACATAAGATACTTGGATTTATTTTACTGTGAAGGTAAAACATTCTCACAGTATGTATGGGGACAAGAGACAGCATTGCCTAAATAAATAGATCAATTACATATTTAGATATTTCATTATATATCAAGTTATAGTTTTAACTTACCCTGTTATAGCTGAAGGGCATAAAAAAGTGAGGTGTTGTTATCTCGTTACAGAAAGTGGATTAGATGTTGTATATTTGGAGCATGACATATCAGACAACGGATTCAGCTTTTGGTAAATTATAAAAAAAAACTATGGATAACAGAAACTAACTGAAACCGGTTTATTTTTAGCTGGAATACATGGAGGTGAAATATAGATTTTCCCGGTGTGATAAGCACCTGTTACTCTAATGCTTTTTGTGGGTACTCTACAGGACAAAGGAGTGAATGACTAAAGAGCAACAATTATATTACATACTGCTGCTGTCAGGCAGCATAAATCCAGACTTCATTGTGGTGGACGAGAGACAAATAAGACTCATAAGCAGCTCCGATAGAGGTGTGCAGAACAAAGCTTTTCCCAGCTTTAACCAGGGCCTCACGAAGATTTTGAGCTTGTTCTTGACCACTGCTGAGGCTTGGCATGCCACTGAAAGCCCTTGAGAGTGAGAGAAATTCATAGTGAACAGCAAATTCATCGAAGCCATGTCGGTTTGTGTCAACGAATCTTTACCTGACGTAGACAGTGGCTGCTTCTTTGTGCTGCAGTGTGACTGATGCATCAGAGATTTGAGCCTTTACACCCGGAGGGACGAACCAAGACAAGGACAAATAAAGAGCATCTCCTTCTGTGACTGTGATTAGGACAGGCCAGGAGTCAGGCATCTCATGACCTGGAAGAGATAAGACAAACCGACGGTTGCATGTAGATGAAATCTAAGATGCTGAAGTTATGCTATACTGAAAATTTGAAGTATTTGTTAATGAGATGAACATCTAGAATATTTCCTCAAAGCAAAAGCAAGAGTGGTTAGCCTAGTGGTAATGTTGCGGGCTGTGACGTGGGAGAACCGGGCTCGATCCCCTGGGCACAGCACTTGGGTGAACCATCCTGGGCCCCTCAGCAAGTTCCCTAAACCCCACCTGTTGCCCTCCCAGTCACACCATGTAGCTGCCCACTGCTCTTTGGAGATGTTCATTGGTTCTAATTGTTCCTCCAGAGATGGGTTAAATGGGTTAAATTAAGTTTGAATTCCCCACTAGCAGAGGTGGGTAGTAAATAGCTACATTTACCTGAGTACATTTTTTAAAAAGATGTACTTGTATGAATAGATTTATTCTGGAATACTTTTACTTGAGTAAATCTGTGATTATTTTTTATACCTTTACTCCGTTACAATCAATATTAGGCTAATGAGTATGTTAATTCTGTCAGTATTTTTTTCCTCCAAAAATTTAATATTCTCCGAGAGTGGAATACGCAGCCGTTTTCAAAAGCATCTGAGTCATTGGTTGATAGCTCTCGTGTATTATTCCCTAATCCCTACAACAAATAAAGTAGCCTTTTGACCATTTTGGCGTCTTTTCATATTTGTGTGTTCTTTAATGGGGCAGTTGCGGGACACTTCTTTGACTTGACAGATTTGACGTCTGTGAAATGAAAAGGTTGCAGCGCAGCAGGAAGTCGAGGGTTTGTTTGGCGAGATATTGACAGAAAATGGCGAAGTGTTCTTAAAAAACACTCCAAGCAGATTATTTTGGAGCAGAGTATGTGCTGTGGAATTTTTGGTGATGGAGAGTGTCATGTTTGATCAAAGACATCATCAACGTGCTGAACTAAGACTGCAATGTGCGCCAGCGGCAGGCGCTATGAATGAAAGAGGGCCGAGCAGCGTGCATCATAGTGCGTCATCCAAGCAGCCCGACTCATCAGCTGAGTCCAGATCAGAGAGTCAACCTGACCCAGACACGTCTGATGAATGGTTAGCATTTTCTCCCCTCTAAATGCACATACATACACACACGAGTGCTACGGGGGAAGGAGGGAAGGCTAAATGGATCATCTTTTTTTGCAAAAAATGTTCTGTTGTGAAACTAAAATATTGTTGCTTTATGTTGTGACTGATTTTATTTTGGCAACAAAACCGTTTCTTCAACGTCGTTTTTGCTTTTACAGAAAAGTAAACAAATGTATGAATGTTCAAGGTATCATTAAGTAACAAATACTGGCATCAGTCATTTTTGCTTAAAGTGCATTGTTGCGCTAAAAGCTAATTTTCTTAGTTCCTTGGTCAAAGGCAGGCATTTCTGTTGCAGAACGGAAAATGCTAGAAACAAACTTTTTTTTCAAAATGTAAAAGATAGTCTATTATTAGTAGTCGCCATGTTTCATATAACTCTATATTCTGAGGGTCTTAAAAGATGAGCCAAAATGCTCCAAAACCCTGGCATGAAGCTCGGCTAACACAATGGAACATTAAAGCCGCTTTCCCACTGAAATTAGCGTGTCGACACGGGTTTTTCAAGCCGAGTTAACCCGCGATCAATCAGCATTTGGCTCCTTTCCTATCGACAGAAAAAAGCACATCTGATCCTCTGCTAGCAGCTGCGTTGCTTCTGTCCCCAGAGCTGTGAGTCTGGTGATGCAAACACGCTGCGTTGAGGTTAATGATGTTATCCAGCGCAACAGATATCTCGACAAGTAAACAATAAATGCGGCAATTTTTGTGACTTGTGTAACCTATTTTTAAGTTAAAGTTTTGTTTAATTAGTAAACAACGGAGAGCGAGTCGGGCAGGAGTCAAAGTGCTTTCTTGTTTTGCACTTTAGTCCGTCCACAGTTCATTGACTGGCGGCCGATTTTCCTACAGAATGTAGGCTCCTGAATGTGTGCCCTAAGCGGAGATGTCTTGTTACCTTTATATGAGAAGCGACTGGCAAGATGTCATGTTGTGGACATGTACCGCCCAAAGTCATCAGGAAATTAGCAGGTCAACCCGAGTCTGGAGTTCCCATCACGTGCCGATCGGAGTCGAGCTGATTAAAGGCGAATTTAACCCGGGTCGCTTGCCAAGTCGATGGACTAGACGCGGGTCGACGCGGGTCGACGCGGGTCGGCGAGCCTTTACCATCGTCACTGAAAGCCGATTGTACACATTTAAATGGGGTTTTTGGCCAGTGGAAAAGGGGTTTAAGAAAGGGAAAGTTGATCAAAGCATGAATTAATCTGTCTCAGTTTCACAAAACATTTTTGTCAGATATGTTGAATATTTTCAAGCAAAAATTTCATTTTGAGCTTTTTATATAAAAAAAATTCTGTGCTCAAATTTTCAAACGAGTTGCTCACGAGCCAATCTGTATGTTGATTTCATCTGTAAATTGCAAAGAGTTCTGAATACTGTAAATGCTCAAGAATGCATGTTGACTGGTGAATAAATAAGATGTAACTTGGTACTCAGGTACTTTTATCACTGTGTACTCTAGTACTCTTACTCAAGTAAATATTTGGATCATTACTTTTTCTTTTACTTGAGTAACTTTTGTTTACATGTAACAGTACTCTTACTTGAGTACAAATTTTGGCTACTCTACCCACCTCTGCCAACTATGGATTAATATAGTATCATAAAAAAGGTTTCTTTATGTCCCATGTGATTATGCATAATTATTCTATTCTCCCCAGTGTGTTGTCAGTCATCTACTGCAGCTATTTGTATCACAAACCAAACTACTGGAAGAGCTAAAGTTAAGGTTTAAGATCCTGACTGACCTGCTTCCTTCAGCTTCTGGCAGTGAGCCTTCAGTCTGTTATTTGCAGCAACAATGTCGGCGTCACTGGTACTGTCTACCTTAGTGGTAATCCAGTCAGTAGCAACATAACGACGCTCCTCAAAATCCTGCACAGGACAGAAACAAAAATCCTCATTTAGCCTGGAGCAGGAGCACCACAATGGTATGTCTGTTTGAAGCTCACCTGGTTTGTCTCGACAGTTTGGTACTCAGGACATGGCTGCTGACGGCACACGTGAGCTTGTCCATTGCAGAGTGCCACCAGTACGAGAACAACTGCTATGGACAGAATCTGCTTCATCCTGGCAGGCCGTCCGGAGGAGCTGCACCTTCTGTCCAGGCAGGTAGAAAAGCTCATCCTTAAATCTGACTTTATTTGACTCTCAGGTGACATGGCCACTCCCACATAGTCATGGCTTTACTGGCTCTACCAGTTCAGCAAAACAAGCCTCAGGCATCCTCACTCACATCCGACCAGTTTCCCACCATGGGCAGAAAACCCTCACAGCCCTCTGAACAGGTGTTTCACCTGTGCATGAATAATGTGTGCTCCAGTTGTCCTGGAATTCTAGTCTGAAATAAGTGATCTGTTTTTCTTGTCAAGTGTATTTGTGTAATGCAGAGTACTCTAAAGTACACATTTAAAGATGGTTGTGCTCAGTATCACCTGCAGTTTACTGTTGTCTTCATTCTTTATAACAAATTTATTGTCTGTAAGTTTCCAGTTCAAACAGCAACAAGTTGTTATTGAGATATGTACACTGTGTTATCGCCTAAACTGGCTGGAGTTCTCATGTTGTATTTACTATAGGTTTGTGATTTTCTACTTTTATATGTAATTTGTAAATGCTCAAAAGTTTTGCTATTTTGGGGATGTCAATTTTGATCCAAGGTTGTGCAGCTGGTACTCCATCTACCTGTTAATGAAATAAGTACTCAGAATTCCAAGACAGCTGCAATGCACCATAACCCAGCCAAATAAATAAAGAATTAGAACTCTGTAATCTCCAGATACTTCTGATATACTATTATCTGATCATTGTCACACTCACATAGTAAAAAAGTGTTCATCAGTTCAAGTGCAGAGCATTTTTAAAAAAAGTAAAAAACAGACTTCCAGCTTGTTGGAAAAAGCTGTTTAACTTCTTTCCCATTTTGCAGTCCGAACCTGAATCTTGAAAATAAGAACTCCAGATCTATTCCATCTTTGCAGTGTACAGATTTATACATTTTTGCCCATTATATCCATAATGTATCTGACTGAGAGCAGTGAAAGCTGCTGAATATGCTGACATGACTAATTTGTGAGACCTCCAGCTTTGTCTGTTCTCCTGACTTGGTAGTCAGGGTTTAAACAGTTATGGAGCATTTACTAACAGGAGGTAAAACAGAGCTTTATCTTCCTAATGAGTAAAAGATCTTGACAAAATCAGAAGCTTCACAGCACTGTTAGGACAAAATCATACAAAGAAACTGAAATAATCATGACAATAACTATAGCTTTAGTCTTGACATTAGTGGTTTACTTCAACTGTCCCAGTTCCTCCTTCCCTCCTACTTCAAATGTGACTTACAGGTATTTAAAACCTGCTGTGTGATCCTGTCACCGTAACACTCAGTGACGATCCAGAGGATAAACAAGTTAATCTGCAGTCATTTTGGGAGGAACCAGGGTGGGGTGTCGGTGCTCAGTTTCACTTTCAATGAGTTTTATGTAAAAAGGAAATGTAGAAAGGAAATTGTTGGACCAAGACCATGCAAAGTTTTATACAGAAATCAGTGTTTGTACATCACACAACTCAAACTAAGCTAGTGTGAGCTCCTAGTTAGATGGTCCTTAGATAAATGACAGATCACCACAAAAAAGCAGCTCTGAGCCACTTCAAGCTCACAGTGGGATCAGACCAGCGATTTTTAACAAAACTTTGGTGAAATGAAAGAGTTTTGTGGCAGAAATTGCCTTATGTAGAGGATGGCAAGCTGGCCCCGTCACTCCCATTATTTGAGGTACGCTGATTGCTAGTGGATCTAAATATCTCCCAAAGGAGTTCAAATTACACCAAACTGTCTGTGTGAGTAAATGATCGTATTTCATGCTAGAAAATAGGTCTAGGTTGAAAAAACCTGAACATATCCTCTAAAAAATGAATTTGAGGCCATTAAAGAGCAGGGGGTGACATGCAGTTGAGAGCCAGGATACGAACCAGAGCAGGCTGAGCTGAGGAATGCTGCTCATCATGTTCCAGTCTGGGTTTAAACCCTGTCACATTACTGATCTGGTACTGTTGAGGGTTCTTGAGGATGTTTTTTAGCTACAGAGAGCCATCAGATCTTTTTGAACAGAAAGAAGATTTAGTGTCTGTGTTGGAGTTCCGGAGTCCTCTCCTGAAGGCTCTGTTCTTGGGCCTTTTTCTCATTTGACTTAGTTCTCATGAGAATAATTCTAGGAAAGTTTGACACCAAACTTTTCATGCTGACGCTAGTCTGATTTATGTGCCAATGAAATGCATATTCTACAAGGCAACTATTTGAGTGCATTACTGAATGAAGGCATGCACGTCAAGGGAGTTTTTGCTTTCTAAGGATAAGATGACTGAGGTTGTGTTTGGGCCCAGTGACACAACCAAAGCTCATGTTGACCTGGATCATTCAGTCAATATTTGACACTCGCAGCAACAAACTTCAGTGTAAGGTTGGCCTCGTAAACCTGCCATATGGGTTCACCAGTCACATCTTCACTCACTCACCCAAAGCATTGCCTGGTTCTGCCAGTTGCTTCTTCTCCAACCTTCCTCCCTACTGTTAAGCCCTAGAATCTGGTTATTCAAGATCTGATCTCTCTGCATTCCATGTTTACACTTTGTAAATAAACCACATTCCATGCTCAACGCATTGTCTTGTCTGCAGTCGGATCCAGCCCTGACTTGAACTTATTTGAAGTTTGTTGTGAGCCATAATTTATGCATGAGACATTCCACTCTTTCACTGGTCTCCCACTGCTTAAAAGTATTTTTTAACAGAGTTAAATAGATTAACACTTTCCATCCTCGAGGTACTGGAGCTTTAGCAAGTCACATACAGGCCTTGGAGGAGGAGGAAGAGAAGAAGAAAAAGAAGAAGAAGACTCTTTTATTGTCATTATGCTAGCATTATGACATTTTCCTCAGCAGCTCTTGGATTAAGACACAAAAATAAAAAGTAGAAGAAAGCAAATAAATGTATATCTAAATAAATATAAAAGAAGATATTGAATGAAGAAGGCTTTTTTTCTAGTAAAAGCTTCAAAGGAAAAAAATTCAGTACTAATGATGAAGCGATTAGCTAATTGTAAATGTGCAGTTTACAATAAGTTCAATATGATCACTTTCACAAAAGCAGGTAATTTCATTGGGGCAGATCACCTCAATAAAAGTCATAGAGAAGAGTCCCACAAGGGTAGTCGAGCAGTGGTTTCTAACCTGTTGATATATTACATCCCACTCCTTAACACGTGTGTGTATACTCCCCTCTCTCCTTCATTTAATTATTATTTTCTTTATTCTTCCTTGTATGCTGTGCAGGGCCAAGGAGGGCCCAAGTGGGAATAGAACCCACAACCTCCAGGATGCATGTAGAATATACCTTTGGCTGAGTGGTTAGTGTGCATGGCTTTCACTCAGAATGCTGGGGGTTTACGTCCCAGCTAAATTGCTCCCTACTCACTGCCACATTCTGGCATCATCAGGATCCATGTGCAGTGAATCCAACCTGATCTCACAAAACTATGTGAAATACGCACAAAGTTATTTAGACACCCTCCACTTATTTTCGTGATGGTACAACGTAAACAATCGATTTTACATACTGGAGGCACGAAAATTAGGGCACTGTAAAGCAGAGGTGGGATAAAAAAAGTCATTATTTGGCAAGTCACAAGTAAGTCTCAAGTCCTTCTTTTCAGGTCTAGAGTCAAGTCCCAAGTCAAGAGGAGAAAGTCCAAGTCGAGTCCTAAGTCAAGACAAAATAGTTCAAAGTCAAGTACAAGTCTTCAACACTAAATTTCAAGTCATTAAGCTTAACCCTTTCATGCACAGCGTCCACTACAGTGGAAACCTGTCTGACAGCTGTTTTCCAGTATATTCATCGGTGGGGATGGAAAATTTGTAATTTTGACCTTCAGGGGACATCAGTGAGTCATGCAAAACACTGTTGCTTACTGTAGGATAAATATTTATACATGTACATGCATACATTGTAATAACCAAACTTTCTTTTGTGATTAACAGAAAAAGAAAACATATTTTTTTATGGAATATTCATAATATAGAAACGTGAAAAGCATATTTAGTTAATGATTTTGAATAAAATACAAAAATACACTAAACATAAAAAACATCAGCATGTGTATCTATGGAAGTAAATTATATACAAAAAACACACAGCTCTGTTTTCTAATAATGAAAGGTTTAAACAAATATTTTTTACTGAAATTTGTGCTTGTTTATTTACACACTTGTACCTTCAAGAATGGTCTTTACAGTAGACAGTCCTGTAAGACATTAACACTGATTACATCATTTTCATTTTTGTTTAGTTATTTATTTAACTAAAGCTATATAGGAACAGTGAATTTACCTTTTTATTATCTACTGTCAAATTACTACTACGGTCATTTAGCAGATGCTTTTATCTAAAGCGAACCAAATTGTCTGTCCTTAATCTAATACATAAACAAACTGTTAAACAATAAAATACAAATCTTTCTGAGCTAACAGTTGAAGATTTCTGATTAGTTTGTATAGGGAAATCTGTATTGCTAAGCAAGCTCCATATTAATGTTTAAGACGTATGTCATACCTTTAATCATCTGTATCTTAACTGTTTAAGGAACAGCAATACAATACAGTACCTTTAACTGCAGTGCAGTTCCTATCAATTATATAGCATCTAAGATGCAGGGCAGGTGTGGCTCAGTGGATAGAGCGGTCGCCTACTAAACAGGACGTCAGAGGTTTGATTCCACTCTGCTACATGTCGGAGTGTTCTTGGCCAAGAACACTATGTCAAAGTGCTTTGAGTGGTCATATGACTAGAAAAAGCACTCTACAAGCACAGTCCATTTTCCTCAACAGAACTTTTAAAACACCCTGCATTCTGCATCTTGGTGCTGTTCTGAAATATCAAGTCTTGCAGGCTCTCCAATGTGCATGCATCCTCAATCTAAAAATGGAATGACGGTCACTAATTTCAAGTGCAAAATTAGTCAAAACTAAAAAAGCACTCAGAGAGTGCAGACATCCGCTAAGCTCCATTTCCAGCAATGTTAATGAAAATTTCAAAGTGATCCGGAAATTCTTAATCTTTTCCAGATCTTCTCCAAAATCTACTTGATTGTTCCTTGCATCATTCCCAACCTATCCTGAAAGTTTAATCGAAATCTGTCCATAACTATTTGAGTTATCTTGGACACTGATAGACAGACAGACAAACGCCGGTAAAAACATAACCTCCTTGGTGGAGGTAATAACAATCATATCACAAAACTATCATGGCACAAAGTTTTAAGTGGACAAACTTGTAACCTATCCAAATCTTTCACCTTTGCTAAATCATAATAGCACTTTCCCTATTTCTTCATCAGTGATGTCTCCTATAGATGGATTGAAACTGGACTGCCCTTCGGTGTGGCTGACCACATCTTTTAAAAGAAAATTTGGGCCAGGTCCACCATGTACAATAGACATGGCAATCATCGTCCCTGCCAAACTGTATTCATCCTCTCTGATTACTGCTCAAGGAAATGGAGAATAATTAAAGAACTTCAGTATTTTTCAACCTGTACCTATGTTGTAGCATGCTATATGATCATTTACTCACCCAGACAGTTGTGGC
>JBBBVT010008827.1:0-12954 GCA_037177035.1 Craterocephalus eyresii | reverse complement strand
GAGAAGCTTTGAAGAAACCCAAGGGTTACATGTCAGACTTGGCAGGCATGTGTGACACAGGCATGGAGATATTTAAGTGCCGCACGATTTTTGACAAAATCTAGACATAATACCAGCACAAACAGCTGTTATCAGCTGTCTGACACGGAATGGAGCGCTGATCATATGGGTTTGTTTTGCAGTTGTAGGACCTGGACACCTCGTTGATCTGAGACCTGCGTGCACGTAGATGTGAGACAGACGAGGAAAATACCAAAATGAATGAATGAATGAAAATAAAAGTATAAGTAGCTTTATGTCTACACAGATCTTTAGTCTGGTCAGGATGGAGTCATGGTCAAAGGGGAATGAGGAACACCATACAATAAAATGTCATCTTGCTTTATAGCCGAGTGGACCTTCTACAGTTTGTACAGCAAATTAACATCCAGCATCTTTTTAAAATGCAGAGTGCTGACGCAGCAAGGGGTGCATGGATGAGGCTGGTTGACCTTTGGTGTAATTAAAGGAGCTCAGGACGTAAACTCCATAAAAGAATCTTTATATTAAAAACTCACTGTCTTAGCTCATTTTAATTATCAAATAGCACATTCGGCCAGTGGATTTCAGTCTGTGGTGACCTGCATATTTAAGAAGTGATGTTCTTGAGATTGAGGGAACTCATCTGAAAAGGATGACTTAATTAGCCGGCGTGTGCTGACTATGACTGATGGTTTAAGGATAGAACTTATCCATGCCCTGACAGGAAAACCACATATATTTCGCATGTGACACCATGGACAGGTCACCCTTCCATTGGCTGATAAATTCACACAAAACAACTCTTTTATATTTAATATTTTTCCCTTTATTCTATTATTTCTATTTATTTATTTGTATTGGAACACACTGCTTCATTTTTGGCATCAGCTAAACCAGGACACTTATGAACATATTACTGTATGAGTTGATGTTCATCAGATGTATTGTTTTAAGACCTGGTAGTTGATGTTGTTGCTGATATGGAAATGGATGACATGCTCTCTGACATTACGGTAAATCCTTACTTTAAAAAAAGAAAAGCTAAATACATTTGATCACATCTTACTCAAATCTCTGTCACTTTCAGTTTATTATCTATTAAAACAATGTCTGGCCATGAGAAAGCATTTCTCTGAGGTTTTCACTGCCCTCAGTCGTCGTGTAGCCCCGCCCCCATGCTCCCTATTATATATTACAAGTCACCTACAGTCACAGTCGCTCACACTACAGCTGTCCGCAGGGAACAAAGAGCACAGAGCTCCTCAGCTACGCCTGGGTTTGTGAAGAAATACAGTCAAAGGAAAACAATGATGAGAGTTACTCTGCAAACTCTGATAACAGGTAAGTAAACCATCCACTCAGCACAGGAAGATTTTACTTTCACAAATCAGAATACAGAGAACGTCAGATAGTTTAGATAATTCCTATGTGTGATTATTACTGGAAAGGTTTCTGGATCATCAGGCTGCTTCTTCAATGTTTGATTAGGTGATAAATACTTTTAAACATTTCCACAGTTTTTTAAACTATAGTTGCGTCTTCTTTTTCCTTTTCTTCACAATGTGAGGAAGGTAGCGCGGAAACCTGTGGGTTGTCGTGAAGTTCCTACATCGCTATATATGTTAAATAAGAATATATTTGATTAATTTCCTCTAGTTTTCCAAATAAGCAACCAAATCTTACGTACGTCTCTTCAAAGTAGCGCTGTGAGACGAGGAAAAAAATCAGCATCATGCCACCGCTTCTGCTCTGACTTCCTGTGCACCGAAACACTGATGGCACAATTTCACTTCCTATAGAAACTGTTAACCTTTAGCTTAACAGTCAGAAATGAAATGGAAATATATCAGAAATGCTTTAATTTTAAATCCCAGGCTGCTGAAATACCCAGAAAGACTCAATTGTTAAAAGATAAGTCTGGTTTTTCCAGTGCTGTACAGTACAAGACTCTCACAGTGTGTTGTTTCTGATTACTTTGCGCTCCCTGCATTTCCTACAGAGTGTCACACTGAGGTTGCTATGCTAAGTGAAGTGCATTACAAATTAAATGTATTATTATTTAGATATCAGTCCCTCCAGGATTTTGTGGCATGTTTAGGTGATTGTTGCAACCTGCAGTGCCTCTTTTCACAAACCATGCTGTTTTTTGTTTTTCTCTTGCAAAAACATCAGAAATAATTGAGATCTTAATCATAGTTCAGGATTGTTTATAGAAATGTTGACAGTGGTAGAGTATTTCACCATTCAGCATCTGATGTTGCCTCATATTTATCGATCGTAACTAAAATCATAGCTGGATTTGTGAGATCAGCAAACTGTTCTCCATTGAACTGATATATCGTATTTTTATCCAACTACACAAAGATTTCCATCAGACTTTATGGATATACACACTACAGATAAGTTGGATAGCATACCAGTGCCAATTAATGGCAGTAAAATCAGTAAAGCTTTAGTCATCTGCCCACATTTTTTCATAGTTTATCCCTTCTCCTCACAGAGTTAACAGCCATATGCTCCCTTTATGAGTGTAATAGGTACGTAAACATCACTGCCCCTATGCTTAGGTTGAGATGGTTGTTCAAATGGATGGAGAAAAAAGTATTTGCATTAGAACCGAGATTCGTATTTATTAAGATTCTGAATTAATCTATCAATCCTTATTTCAAAACCTGAAAAGTATTTGGCTCACTAAGTGACAACGAAATGCTAAAGTCAGCAAAGACAAAAATAAATGTCACCTGTCAACAATTTGCATGGTAACCTCCTTTCTTTCTTGAACAACTATTTTATCTTCCAGCTGATAAAATGATTCCCTATAGAGCTAAAGAGGAATATTGTAAATCCTGGAACTGGAACCCTTTGTGATCAAGAGTATTGAATCTTTACTAAGATCAGTTAGAGCAGTGGTTCCCAAACTGTGGGTTGCAAGATAATCTCAGAGGGTCTTCAGATAATTGTGAAAAATATATAACTTATATTTATCAAATAAATTTGGGATTTTTATCATGGCTGTAAAAATTAAATCATTAACAAAGAGCTAAATCTATATTTAAAACCTTAATTTTTTGACACATTAATGCATAAATCCACATTAATCTTCCTTATTTATAGAAACGGACCATTTCCAAGCCTTATATTTAATTAATAATTGCCATCACGGAAGGGAGGGTCACAAACACCAATAACTGTCATCTTGGGGGTTGTGGCTCACAAAGTTTGGGAACCAGAGGGTTAAAGAGTCGAATCGTCTCTCCAAGAATCAGAATCGAATTAAATCATGAGTTGATGTCTTTCCTAGATGTTAGCCAATACATCCACCAGACAGCAGTGCAGAGTTCACCCTTTTTCAGACAACAGCAAACATGGCGTAGGGGTATGGAGGATACCAAAAATGGATCAAATAACATGTGAAGATGCAAAAGACTGATAAAAGATTTTGGATCTGTCTTTGGTGTAGAGTATTAAAAGGCCTTTAGCTGTCTGATTGACTAAAAGATTTTTTGCATCATTAAAAAAGCTAGATGATTTTAAGTGTTCTTAAATACTAATATATTAAGACATCTGGCCCTTGTATGCTGGGAAAATTTGCCTGGATCATTATTGAATGTGCACCTGAGAAGTGGGAGTGGTTTAGCTTACAAGATTCTGCCATGGCAGGTCAGAAGTCCTCTCTTTTCTCTGAGCAGCCATCTGTACGTGGTAACCACTAAATCTGCTGAAGTAGATTGTAGCATCTCCCACATTGTAGCATCAGCGAAGAGATTCCCCTTCCCTGGCAAGCTTGGGCAAGCTTCCAGGGTGACTTATCGTTCCACTACATCAGAAATATGAAAAGTAACATAAAGCAACAGTCTGACAGACAATCTGTTTAAACTGACTCCTTGTACTTTAGCACAGCCACCAGTACTGTCAGAAAAAAACAGCAACAAAGATGTCCAATGACAAAGCTTCTAAATCTCAAAGAATATTCACAGATACTTTCTAGCAGAGATTCAAACATTCAAGAATTATGTGGCCTGAATCTGAACCTAGAAGTTCATAGACCAGCGTCAGAAGGTGTTAGTGTAGACCATCATGGTGTGAAGCTTCACTGCAGTTAAAGCTTTGGTTCTTTCAATTATAACTTAAGTTAAAGGTATATTTTCTGTTTGATTACAGGTCTTCTGCTATGTTCAAAAACAATATCAGCAGTGGAGAAAGTATCCTCTTCTACAACTGATACGTCGTTGACACCAACCGTTGTTTCCATGAGCACGTCTCTGGCCACCGAAGCTAAATCATCCACATATAATCCCACCATCCAAACCAGTTACAGTACCGCATTACTCCCTTCTGGAGTCCCACAATCCTCCACATTAGCCAGCACTAGCGTAAGCACCCCAAACTCCACCATATCATCATCGTTTTCTCCATCCACATCATCCGCATATACCACAGGCCACTCTACCGAATCTCAGAGTACAGGAGAAACAGCTTCAACCACCACATCCAGTAGCACCTCCAGCATCCCCAGCACCAGAACTGCCCAGACGAGCGGGACCACTGATGCCCCCAAAACCGCCAACACGGTCACCAACACCAGCTCTACCACTGGCAGCATCATTACCGTGACCCCCCAGACAGGCAGCTCTACCGGGATCACCCATGTACAAGTGATCACCATTCAAACCACCGATAAAACCACAAGTGAAATCCCAGATACAACCACGGTTAAAATCACCGACAGAACCACCGATAAAATCCCTGATAGAACCACAGATAAAAAGCCCGATAGAACCACCGTGGGGAAGGAGATGCCCAACGCTCTGAGCTCAGGTAGGCAATGCAGTATTGAGAAACACACCTTCTACAAGTTTAATCCTTTAACTCCACTAGATCAGCGGCGCCCTGAATCCTATCGCTTACATAGTCAACAGCAACGATAGTGGGAACTGTGTGTAATAGCGATGGATAGCTTAGCCTTTAGGTAATCCACGGACAGTTTCTGGCATTTTTATATTGACCATGAGGTTTACAGAGCAACCACTCTATACGGTGAATCCACTGATCCATGATAACGCCATTATTTCTCACATTTTTAGAATAAAAAAGATCATCATCACTACTATGTTGCTACAGTAAGAGATTTGTGTTTTTTTACCAGTAAGTTATAAGGAAATCAGTTTCTCTCAAACTTTAGACAAAGCAGTGAGCTTAAATTGACAGTAATATACAATGAAGAGCCCCCAATGATAAAAAAAGTTTTATGTTTGTTTAAAAGGAAGAAGAGTAATGTTCCCACCTCTATGACAGGAATAGACAGGAGGTAATGATGATGTATGCTGGCGCTAAAAGCAAGTCGGTTTAGTGAGAATAGTGGGTAAAATTCCAGGCACTGAAAACAAACCTTTAGGAAAATGTCTTCACAAGAAAAGATTTCCAGATAATCTAGCTTTGCTGAATGTATGTGGAGAGGAATATCTGTGTCAGGGTCAGATGCGTTTGTGTGACTTGTGTCACAAAATGTATAAAATCTTTTTGTATGCGTGCAGACTCATGCATCACACCTCCCCTCTGTCCTCCTCTCTGACCTTATAAGCTCAATTTGTGGTTAATATGTGAACAGAAAGTTCCCTTTCACACTTCCTTGTTTACTTTGTAGTCTTAAAATTATCAGAAGGACAAGTGAAAAAAGAAAGTTACTGATTGAAAACACACACCATTTCTTCCCAACACTCCAATCTCTTACCAGATTATAACTTGGCCCTCTTTCCATCATGCATGACCTACTGCTTCCTTCCCAGCATGACTGACAGTAAAGTTGTAATAAATATGACTCAGAACCTTTACAGGTCAATGTTGGTCATAAGACACGTTTTATATGTTTCCTTTAAAGAGATGAATCAAAACAGGTCCACATGTTCTGCTCAGATGTGACCCCAGGATGTTGTGGCTCATTGCTTTAGCCCTCATAAAGGTACCTCCCCCCATATATATGATTCAGGGGCTCATGCTAAACTGGTCCAGGGGGTGTACCTTGCTTTAGGTGTAGAAAATACATGTAGAAAATAGATGGATGGATTGTGTTTGGTTCTTTTCATTCTGGATAAACCTACAGTGTCCAGTTTCCATCCATAACCAAAGCAATGCTGAGGTCAAAGGCAAAACATCTCCAGAAACCGAGTCTGGTCTTTGATCTGACAAGGAGTTTACTCATTAATTTTACAGCTCAAAGGTCAGTTTTGTCTGGTTGAAGAAGAACTTATCGTAAGTCCATAATGCCCTGATGCAAAGTATCCTGGTTATTCAACCTTACTGGTGAAGAAATTAACCTGAAGAAAAATAAAAGTTGGTCCAGAGAAGTACAGTCAGCTTTGTTGGTTGAGCTACTGTCTGGATCAGACTTGTGTTTGATAATGGAACAATTTTACAGACTACTGAAATATTTCAATAGTCTGTTTGAGGTTTGATGTTTTAATGTTCAAGTGTTTGTTGACACCGTTTTATAATCATTATGTTCAGCCGTCAATGACTGATATCCTTTTTTTAATTCTATTTTATCATGGCTGATTGCCGATAAGTATTTAATTTGTCCAGCACTTCTGTTTTATGAAAAGTTACCTGAATATGTCTCTCAGATAAAATAGGAACTAAGACTGCAAACATAGCAAGCGCTACACCCCAGGCCTGTACTACGAAGCTGGATTATCTCTGATGATTGTAACTCAGGGATAACCTGCTGGTATGACGCTGGTTCGGCTCTAACTGGATATTTCACCATGTTAACTTATGCTGAACAGCTAACCTGCTCTGGAGCTGGTTATGTTCTGGATAAGAGATCAGCGATTACAAAAGCACCACCTGACCAATCAGCTGTCTTGAAAATTTCCTGCCCATCTTTAGAAGATCCTGTTGAGCTTGTTATGCCGATCATTAGAGGAATGGAGAAAGAGTTTTTACGGATAGATATAATCCTTTGGCTGAATAAAGAAAGCCTCATTATTGACCACTTTGAGATATGTTTTGCTCTTGTTCCTGGCTTGTTCTCTATAGTACATTAATGCTCTACCAGGGTTGCATCTGAAATAATGTTAATTATAATACACGTAGCAGAACTGCAGAAACATATATTTATACAGCACGGAGCTACTCATGTGTCATGGTCAGGAATTAAAATTTAACTCAAAACACACTCATACAGGAAGCTGGTCCTCAAAATAACTCAGTGGATAATACAAAGGAAAGGAAGCATTCTGCCTGAGACATCTGTGCTAGGGCTGGGCCAAATTCTGTTATCAATCGGTCTTTATTTGGCCTTTTAGCAAAATGTTGCCACCGGTTGAGAAAACGCCTTATTCATGGCCAATCCAGCGTGATATTCTGCATCAGGGAGTTAGTAACCACACACTCACATGTATGTTTGAAGTAGTACAGCTTGAGAAAAGTGTGAAAGAGTTCAGCGTTCAACATGATGCTTTCATTTGTACTGAAAATCAGGAAGCGTGACCTCCACACATGGCCAGCAATAAGCATATGAGGCTGATATCTTAATTAGTAATGTGAAAAATATAAAAACAAAGGGTTATACATTTTACTAGTAAGCTCTATGAGTAAATAAGTAAGCAGCTAATAATTTTCTTCACACCCCTCGTATACTGTTGGAGATCCTTCACTGACCATATGCATCAGTTTGTTGCTTGTCTTAGTTGTCCTTCTGTCTGTCCTCTTACCGACTGTGTCCTCTTTGTTTACTACCTCTCCAGGAACTGTTGCAGTCATCATTATCATGTTTATCCTGGTGGTTATTCCAGTGTTTGGAGGGCTGTACTATTACAGGATCAGGTAAGGAAAATTTCTCGACTCATTTCTGCTTTCTAGTCAAACTCCACATCATTCTGAGAGGCGCAGTGGATGGTTTAACTATGGGAAACCAACATGCAGGGGAAAAATATCCCTGCAACTCAGGACGTCCTGAACTGAAACCCCATGCCACCAGGACTTGAGTTACATAGGAGCTTTCAGTAAAGCCTCATTTTCAGACATGCAACGAAAAAAGTTTATGTGAATGCGTATTAAGGCACCAAGAATATGGTTACTTCTAAAAAACCTTCCACATGCTGCTTTATTAATCAGGAAAGAGACTGAGAGAAGCAGATCAGGTCATTATGGACGCTCGCAGCATAAAACAAACTATGCTGCTGTTCGCAGAGCAGCAGGAAACACGCGTGGAGGAGCTACTTAGTTAAATTAAATAAAGGCTTAAATACAAAACTCAAAACTGTAACCTGAAAGTGGAGAGGTTTCAGCTTCAGAGGTTTTATTCAGCTCCCATTTGCTCTCTGTAACTGGAACCCTGCATGGCATCACCAGGCAGATCATGCAGGGCTCATAGCAAGCAGCCTTTGCATCTTGATTTATGATGTGGTATTCATAAGTAAAAGAATGGATTCTCCAGCTTTTTGTAATCTGTCAATGCTGCGGTTTTACAATGTTATTTATGGTCCTTGTGACGGCCATGAGTTTGTTCAGACTGGCCTTTTGAATCTGAACGGTACATCACTGAGATTGACTGAAACTTGAGAGAATCACAAGTTGGATACCTGGATATGTTGAATCACATGCAGCTTATTGGCTGAATTCCAGAGCCCTGACAGCAGAACTTGGATGAGGAAAATGGTGGAATATTTCAGCTGATGGGGGGAAATAACAATATAAAAAGAAAGACGAAGCTCTTTGCAATTAATAGTAAACATTTTTTTTATATTAAAATGATAAATCCTGATTGATTTACTCCTTCCTGTCAAGCTTTAGTTGACCTTTTCCTTTTGTCTTCAGTTTTGGTTTTCTGATTATTATCTCATAATGTAGTGGCAGCTCTAATGCGTACCAGTCATTCTCCTCCTTTCTTCTTCCTCCCCTTGATAGTTTTCTTTTAAATATTCTAATTTTGTCACCTCTGTTTTGTCCTTCACTCCAGGCGGGCATCGTATGGTCGTCTACTGGAGAGCAGTGACCACAATGGTCTTGGAAATTTCACCAACCCCATGTATGACCCTTGAAACTAAACATTTGCTCTCCAATCGGAGAAGAAGCTGAGTTCTGCCGACAGATGTATTCTGAATGTGTGAACAGAATGTGGAAGAGCTCCGGGTGGTCGGATTTTATAAGTGTGAGATGCAGCCTGATTGAGCCAAACTTTGAAATGCCAGGCAAAGTGAAACTTATCGAGTCCTCTCAGGTGTCATGATACAGATGATCGGATGAGCTTGTTGAAAACTCTAATTTATATGAATATAAAATACTGAATGTAAACTACAGAGTTTTCACTTAAATAAAACAGTGTTTTCTTTTTCTAAGTAGCTAATAGTGCAGTAGACCGAGCTGGGAAAGTCGGATATTATATACACAACTAGTGAAAATACATTTTTTTTAAAAGAAAGAAATATTGTGTAAACAAAAGAATTTCTAAAGAATGTAAAAAAAACAAGATAAATTCTGGAAAACCACCAAATGTAATGTGATAACAGAGCGGTGATTATGTACAGTAAATGTTGATTTCTTCATTTTAAAAAATCCATTATTACTTCAATCCTTTTTTAGGATAAGATAGTTCTGTGATTAGTCCAGTTCCAGTTCATGTTTCCTTTTTTTAAATGTTATTTAAATTTTAAAGTT
Source organism: Craterocephalus eyresii (assembly GCA_037177035.1). Taxonomy (NCBI): domain Eukaryota; kingdom Metazoa; phylum Chordata; class Actinopteri; order Atheriniformes; family Atherinidae; genus Craterocephalus; species Craterocephalus eyresii. The sequence continues at coordinate 3,276 of JBBBVT010008827.1, read as the reverse complement.
TACATTTGATTAAATGTTAGTTTTAAGGGTTATCTTGCTTTGCAACCCATCCAGAATCTTATTTAGTCGTAAATTTTTTTCTGTTACTGTGAGTTTGCATTCAGATGAGAAATAATTTTAGCAGTTTTGATGCTTTTGACAATGTTTCATTATGTAGTAGGATTTTATGTTTTGTTTTGTTGTGTGTTATTCTTTGATTAAAATGTGAAATAAAAGAAAAGACTCAGATTTAATTATTTAATGATGATTTACTGAATTCTTATTTGTCAGCATGTTTACATTCAAATTTATATTTAACTTGAAGTCATCATAAATGTATATTTCCCTCGTCTGTTTGAGCAGAGCCAGTCCTGCAGCTGTGCGCCTCAAGAGCTGCAATCCTGTAGGTTTTAGATGCCTTTGATCCAACACACCTGAGTCAAGTTAAATGGCTCTCTTCATCAGCTTGTTATCAGGAAACATCCAAAACCTGGGGGTGCTGCCTATGAAATGAATGTACTCCAGAATTACCTCTGGATATCAAAGTCTATAGGTCAAGTGTCTCGACTCGTCTTTGTTAGACTTTTCATACTGTACCTAATTTTTCCGACACCTGGACCCCTCTACAACAAGATCATGCTGTTGCAACAGATGCAGTTTGTGGTTTAACATTGCCTATGCTGGACTATGCAAGTTCCTCCCTGAAATCACTTTGACTTCAACTTTGAGCAAGATTCATGTCTTGCTAAACATTCTGAGGTAAATGCTTACATGAAGAACGTAACATTGAATGAAATGTATTTAATAGGGCTGGGTATCACTCCTAATTTCCTGAATCGATTGGATTCGATTCACAAGAGCAAAAATCGATTAGATTTCGATTAATTTTTATTCGATTCAATATCGATTCATTTTCAGATATTCATGTCACATAAATATTTCTTGAATATTCAACATTCGCAGATGGCAATTTTTATGAAATGCTGAAGCAATCTTTTAACAGTGTGTATTTTATATACATTTAATATTCATGTTTTCATTTAAAAAAATGTCCAGCACTGGCATGTCACACATAACTAACATTTATTTGTGAAAATAACATGTTAAACTGAATTCAGTGTTAACAGAAACACTACAGTAAAAAGAATGGCCAAATAAAAACTAAGCTTTCTTTATTTAAAAAAATATATATAAAAATAGATTTTGGCATTCTATGAATCGATTATTGATTTTTTATTCTTGAATTGATTTCAATCGATTAATCAATTTTTTAAACCCAGCCCTAGTATTTAAGGGTATCAACCAAGCATAACAGATTCCTGTCAGAGGACTTGTTGCTTTTCCAGGTGGTTGGAAACTCAGTATCACCACTAAATGTTGTGCAGATATTAAACCTGCACTAAAGGGCATCATACCAAAGGTAAAAAAAACATTTTTTGTCACTCTTGAGCCTTTTTTACTAAGTAAAAGTGGCTAGGTTGCAAAAACTGAAGCCTCTATGTGACATGGTGTCATCCTGCAAACTTAATCTCATTCTATTGCGTCCAATGAACTTATAATAAAATATAGTGATACAGTAAAAAAATATAGTAAATAATACAAATAATGTAAAAAAGTCTTAAAGCTTCATCATGGCTGTTGTTCCATATTAGAGTGATTAATCACAGTCAGCGGTGTGATATTATCTGCATGCATGAGTGCATGAGTTTAACTCAGAATGCACTCAACACAACAATGTTTCAGTTCACAAAATTCCCCCACAAGTATTTTCCAGAGTTGTGGTTTTACTTGTAACAGCACCACCAGTAACGGTTAGCTACATTTGTTTTGCTATTTTTAAGCAAAACAAAACTGAGGCTTGTCAAAAGAGGTTAATGATATGCATGACTGAATGGATGATTTGGTTCTGAGATCATGGACAGCTTTATTGGCCCATATGTGTTCAGGTCTGTCATGATCCTGAAGTTAAAACATGATTAATAAAGTTGCCGGAAGGTTTCAGTGAGCAGAAGAATGTCAGTGAAGCAGAAAAGTGAAACCTAATTCTTCCTCTGAACTGCGGCTGCAGCATGCAGTTCAGAGTTCTGCAGGCATGGACCCAGATTTATCATCCTTTATGCTACTTCTAGATTAATTTCCAATGCTAAACCCATGATTAATGTCTGTGGTAAACTTTGTTGATTACTTATTATTTGGCTTGACTGAGATGCTGAGGTTTCTGTTCCATTAGATTGTTGGATTCAGTTATTCAGCTCACCTTTAGAAGTATAATTTGCTCAGAAGTAACTTTTTAAAGCTGAACTCTCATGTGTCAGTGTGGGTTTGCTGTTCTGCAGGTTACCAGTCTGCGGTTTGCAACTGCTGCATTAAGAATGAGAGAGGAAAAGGTATTTTCCTGTGTCTAACAGTGTCACTCTGTTATTTAGAGCAGTGAATGAATTGCAGGGAAAGCATTGTGATTTTGCACCATATTATGCCCCAGATGATGTCTCTCCATCTACTCTCAGTTCACTCACACTTACTGTGATACGTTTGGAGTGTATTCACTTTTAAATCACAGGATCCTGCACTCCAGATGTTACAACTCCAAGCAATCGTACAAACCCTCCCTGAGTGTAATTATAAAGGAAACAGATGCCCACACATTGGATGGACTATTTAGAGCCTGATAATAACAGGCCACCATGAGAATCTGCCTCCTCTGTTATTACTGCTCAGTACTGCTGCCCAGTAACGACGACAGTCAGAGAGGTGGCAGATCGCTTGGCAGGAAAATACAAAATTAGCCCTCAGCCTTGAGGCCAACATACTGCACACAGAGAAGAAACTAAAGCAGAAGTAGATGAATTGATGCAGTAAGATAGAACATTAATCAATAGAACATTAATTGTTGGCTATGACATATTTTATAGTGACACATTTGGGCTATGTTGCTCTATAGCTGTAGTTCTCAATTTGTTTAATAACGTTGTACCTCTGTAGAATAACATTTTTATTTGCCAAGGACCCCTAATACAGGGGTGTCAGTTTACATTTTCAGGGGCCACATATTCCAAGTTGGCTGGCCCAGTGATCGAATAGTGTAACAATCTAAATAATAAAAACGTCTCATCCCCCTCCCCCTCCTTTTTAAAAAATTTGAAGAACTACAAATACATTATCCAGATGTTTACATCTGATTCCATGTCCTTTTATAAAATAATATGAATTACCTGAAATTTCTAGAGAAAAATAAATGCAGTCTAAAAAGTATTTTGACACATTTACTTAATGTTATTTTTTTAAATATATCCTAAT
>JBBBVT010008748.1:0-12957 GCA_037177035.1 Craterocephalus eyresii | reverse complement strand
TAAACACAAAAATGTTAATGAACAGGAATATGATTGTACACTACTACATGTGTGAAACAAATAAAAATGAAATGAAAAAATGAAATGTGTCAGGAAGGTTGTAGTGCCAAAACTATCCACTAAGGGGCAGAAGACACGCAGGGTTTTTAACAGAAAATGATGCAACAAGTTCCAGAAGCATCTAACTCGTTGTAATTTACTTTGCCGATCATAAGAAATATAAAACAGAATAAATGGATGGATGTAAATACTCTGCTCACGGTGACAGATACCGTGCCGTTCACACCAAAACACTTTCTCTGACGTGTGAAAGATCTTTTTTCTAACTGTCTTTTTAAAGTTAAGTAGTCCTTTTGCCTGTGCCTTCACTTCAAAGGGAGATATCTTTTTTTTGTGCAAGTGGTATTTAGTGGAAACTAGTTCATTCTTGAATCCTAACCCACTTCATCCGTTCAAGATCCAGTTTTTAGCCCAGAAACTGGAATTTTTCCATCCCCCCAAAAATATCCTACTGTACTTATGATTTCTGTTTAGGCCTAAGGTCATTGATGTTTCTTAAAAACAGGGATGCACCCAAATGGCCTGCCACATTTATCAAACCGATATCAGAAGTCCTCATAAATCTCATTACACTGTAAGAACCAGAATGTCAAGTAATCTTCTGTATTAAATGAGTCATGCTGCAGCCATTTTCTTAGTTTATGTGTTTAAAGTGGTTTGGTTTAGGCTTTGCAGGCCAAAACCAGCCAAATTCAGATTTTAAAAAGAGAAAATAAAGTCATCATTCATGCCGTTTTAAAAAATCTAAGTATGCCTTTTTCTGGCGAGGCAGTATGTGTGCATATTGTGCAAGCGCCACCCACTTTGGTTGAAAAGTCTCCCGCTACTACAGCCCGATTGCACCCATCACATTTCCATGATTAAGCATTGTCTTTGTGAGAAATGTCTCTCTCCACCACATATATCTTTTAATTTAGAAAAGATTCTAATTGTTTCTGCTTTAAAATAAACTTGATGCTGTAAAAATGTAAGGTTAGATGTTAAACTGGGAGAGATGCGCGAGGGAAACTTACCTCAAGGAGTCCTTCTTTAAGAACAGCAGGCATCTGTTGCAGCTTTGACAACAAAAGAAAAGAAAAGAAAAGGTAAAGTAAAGTAAAAGTAAAGTAAAAAAAAGAAAAGAAAAGGTGAAGCCTATGAAACAGTGAGCCAAAGTGAGTCACCATGGGTAGGTTGCAGCCACCACATCCTCAGGAAGGAATCAGCTCCTTCGGTGGAGTTAAAAGAAAATGTGGTTACATTTATTGACTGCTGTGAAGTTAGTAGGAGTTGATACCAGTAAATAATCTCCATCACAAGATTTGAAATAAGAAAGTATAATTATTCCCCCATGTTAACAAGCCTATCTCACTTCTGGAATAACATGATGAATACTTCCATGTATACATCCATGAAGAAAGCTTTATAAGCAACATTTATTATTTTAACTTAATTCATTATTTCTATTTGCCTGAATTAAATCTCCAGAGACAATTATGATCAAGGTATTTGACTTTAAAGGAATACTTCATCCTCAGAGTGATGTTTCTTCATGTTCTACCCACCCTTATGCTGATTAAGACTCTGGAACACTTTCCTGATATTCATCATGCAGCCGGAGATGTGGGGAGATTTTCGTTTTGCATCAATTCCATTACAGAGATGTTGAACGCCACCCGAGCAAAAAGGTCCATAACAGTCCCCAAAAATTTAGCGATATTCCTCCATACTGCTCGTCCAATGTGATCCAAGTGTCCTGCGTGGAACTACACTGTAAAATGCACAATTGGCTTTAATAGAATAAATTAATTTTAACCAAGTAGTTAGTTTTATTCATCTAAAATAAGATCGATATACCCAGGCAGGCATGGAATGAAGTTCAGCCAATGTATTTGATTTTAGCTGAGGAGGAATGATGATTGTGGAGGAGCAGGATTTCCCACGATGCCTCACTTTAATCAACAACCAATCAGAGATAATTCACCTGCACTGTTACTTTTAGTCTGGCAAATTAAGAATAGCTGAAATTAAACAATACTTTTTAAAGTATTTTTTTGCTTTTCCTGCTTCCAGTTCTCAACTAACATACAGAAAAGCATGCTTTGGTCTCCATGTTGAACAATAATCCCTAGTTCACCAGAGTTTTATTGGAAAAACCTGTTTCCCTCTCCAGCTCGTCCACGTTTAAAACCAGTTTGCCAGTTTCTGAACCACAACAGAGACATCAGAGTCTGATAATGGTTAGAGCAAATGTCTGTTAAGTCTTGTTGCAAAGCAAGTCAAAGCTTGAGTTTGTCAATTATTTCAAGTAAGATAAGCTTGAAATTAATTTCCTTAAGCATCGCTTCCTATTTATATTAAATTAATCAAAAAGTTCCTTCCACAACATCATGAACATCCAATAAATCCCAAAAAATGTTCTAGTAGATTAAACTCTAATCACTCAAGTGGACAAAACTTTACGTTTTCAAGGCAGAAAGTAATTTCAGAAAGAACTAGTTAGATTTTACAGTGTAAAGCTGAATTAATGTTTGTCCACTTCAGCACAGATCTGAAAACCAGGAAGATGTTTAGTTTGTCCGAAATCAAATAAATGTTTGTCATGGACTTACTGTAAAGTGAGTGAGCGGGATGTGAACGCTCCACCGTGCACCTCCAGGAGTTATAATAAACAAGGAGCAGAGGCATAAAGGCCAAGGAAAGCTTCTGTAGATTATCTGCACTCTTCTCCTTCATCTCATCAACCTTTCAGTCTGACACAAACCGGAAATTATTTACAAGGAAGTCCTCCAAAGGCATGAATTCCTGTTCCTATAAGATCTACTTTACCCTGACACTTTTAATCACCCAGCAAATGTTTTTGTCAGGGTTTTTGTTCTGCGCCAGGTGGTTTGAGGTGGTATTGCACTATTTCCTGTTTTATTTTGAAGTCACTGACCTCCCTCTCATTTCAGGTGTCTTGTCTTCCTCTTCCTCATATGTTCCTCAGGTGATAATCGCCCTAATGTGTGACACCTGTGTCTCGTTGTCTCCCCTGCTCCTGTGTGTATTTAGTGTCTGTGTCTCCCTGCATTGCCTGCCAGTTTGTCTTGTGTCTTAGCCCTGACTTTTTTTTATCTTGATGATATCCTGGTGTTCTCCCGGAATGTCATTGAACATAAACGACATGTCCGGTTGGTTCTCCAACGCCTTCTGGAGAACAGATTGTTTGTGAAAGCTGAGAAGTGTGACTTTCATTCACCCTCTGTGTCATTCCTAGGTTGTGGCTGAGGGAGAGTTGAGGCCGGACCCCGCTAAGGTGCAGGCCATTTTGGATTGGCCAACCCCGATTAACCGCAAGCAACTCCAACGTTTTCTGGGGTTTGCCAATTTCCTGCGGCGGTTCATCAGGAACTATAGCTCGGTGGTTACGCCCCTGACCGGCCTCACGTCTCCCTCCGTTCCTTTTGTTTGGACCGCTGAGGCGGAAGCAGCATTCCTCCACCTGAAACGGCTGTTTACTTCCGCGCCTGTCCTGATCCAGCCGGACCCCTCCAGTCAGTTTGTTGTGGAGGATGATACCTCTGATTCCAGGGTGGGGCCAGTCTTCTCACAGAGGTCCGGTAAGGATATGACACTACATCCTTGTGCCTATTTTTCTCGCCGGTTGACTCCGGCAGAAAGAAATTATGATGTTGGTAACAGAGAGCTACTGGCTATTAAACTTAGCACTGGAGGAATGGAGACATTGGTTGGAGGGGTCGGCTCAGCCCTTCGTAGTCTGGACTGACCACAAGAATCTAGCCTACATCCAGACTGCAAAGCGGCTGAACTCCAGGCAGGCGCGGTGGGCTTTGTTTTTTGGACGTTTTGCATTTACCATTTCTCACCGCCCTGGCTCTAAGAACGTAAAACCTGATGCTCTCTCTAGACAGTTTGACTCCGTCTGCCGAGAGGATTGTACCCCCCTCCTGCGTCCTGGTGGCACTCACCTGGCGTCTCTCCGAGGAGATCCGTGAGGCCCAGACTCGGGAGCCTGGGCCTGGAGGTGGTCCACCCAACAGACTCTACGTCCCCAGCTCCGTCCGCACCAAAGTTCTCCTGTGGGCCCATTCCTCCCGTCTGACCTGCCACCCTGGGGCCCGTAGGACGGAGAGCTTCCTTCGTCGCCGGTTCTGGTGGCCCGGTTTATCCAAAGACGTCCGGGAATTCGTGGCAGCCTGTCCGACCTTATCCCAGTGCAAGGCCAGCAACAGGCCTCCCGCAGGCGAACTGCTGCCTCTCCCTGTGCCTGGAAGACCTTGGTCCCACATCGCAGTTGACTTTGTTACTGGTCTACCTCCATCCAAAGGTAAAACCGTCATACTCACCATTGTGGACCAGTTCTCCAAGGCGGCACATTTCGTTGCGCTGACCAAGCTGCCATCTGCCTTTGAGACGGCCCAACTGCTGATCAAGCACGTTTTCAGACTGCACGGACTACCTACTGACATTGTTTCTGATCGAGGTCAACATCTCTCAGGTCTGGCGGGCGTTCTGCGCCGCTTTCGGGGCTACGGCTAACCTCTACTCTGGGTTCCACCCTCAGACCAACGGCCAGACCGAGAGGACCAACCAGGATCTGGAAGTGGCCCTCCGTTGCATCTGTGCCCGTCGCCAGTCCACTTGGAGCACCGAACTGCCGTGGGTGGAGTATGCCCACAACTCTCTCGTCTCCTCAGCTTCAGGGCTGTCTCCGTTCGAGTGCTCCTTGGGCTACCAGCCGCCATTGTTCCCAGAGGGCGAGGTTGAGTCGACGGTTCCTTCCGTCCAGCATCAGTTTCATCGCTGCAGGCGCAAGTGGAGAGAGGCTTGAGCGGCCCTGCTCCGATCATCTGCACTCAACAAGAGGATGGCGGACCGCCATCGCACTGCAGCACCCAACTAGACGGAAGGTCAGTCTGTCTGGTTGTTGACTGCTAACATTAAGCTCCGTGCGGACTCCAGGAAACTCACCTCCAGATTCCCGCTGGTGATTATCGCCCTAATGTGTGACACCTGTGTCTCGTTGTCTCCCCTTCTCCTGTGTATTTAGTGTCTGTGACTCCCTGCACTCCCTGCAAGTTCGTCTTGTGTCTTAGCCCTGACTTACCAGCGTTCCTAGTTCTCGTGTCTTTTTGCCCTTGGATTACTGCCTGTTTTTGGACCTGCGTTTGCCTTGCCCTTTTGGTACCATTGCCCTGTGGATTACTGGCCTCTGACCCTGCTTTGTCCAACCACGTCTTTGCTCAGCCCTTGCCTTGTACCTACGACTTGGAGAATAAACTGTTTATTTTTGGAAAACGAAACTGCTTCCTGTCTGCGCCTGTATCCGGAACCCCCACGCCTTGACAGTTTTAGGACTTTATTTAAACTGTGAAACCAGATTTTTATCATTTCAGTTCAGTTATGAAATTCCACAACACACCCGCCTCCCATCCAAGCATTTCTCCCATCTAACGTCACCACGGTACGGTGCTCACACCCATGGTTAAAGACTTTGTTCCAACCTGTCATCAAATGTTGGCAGAGGAAAAGTGTTTTGTAAGACAAACACAAAGCTGCATGTACTCCACAAAGTACAAAAACACTGTAAGGACACACCGGAAGACCCACCCCAGTACCTCTAAAACAACACCGGTTTGCAAGTAACAATGACTGAAGAAAAGATGACTGGTGCGCTGCAGGTGTCCCTTCCCACCACTGGGGGAAGTGAACGTTGAAGTAAAAAAAGATTAATTAATACCAAGAAATGATGAAAACATCCAGATCCAGGCGCTCAAAGTGGTTGAGAGTTAAAAAGCCTTTAATGGAAAAGGGCTGGAATCATTTAAAATGACACTGGTGCCTTCTTCAGGGTGTACTGAAACAGAAACAACCAGAGTTCTTCATGCAATCATCATGATTGCATTTAAAATTCTATCCCAGGGGTCTGAAACCTGCAGCTGCGGAGCCACAAGAGGCTCTTGGACTTTCCACATTGGCTCCAACTAAGGTTCTTAAATATACAGTAGATTTTGTGAGAAATGCAGGTTTGAAATAATTGCTTGAATTTGCACATAATTGCACTGAAAATACCAGTAATATTCTTTTAACTTTCTTTCCATTAGTTTGGAAACTATAGAATAAAAACAAATGTTTTCCAGAAATATTCCATACAGGAAAATCTTAATCAATACATAACTTTCTATCTGTGAATCATTTTTAAAATTTATTTTGTGAAGTGCTTTTATTATCAGCACAAACTGATTTTCATGATAAAAACACATCTTCACACCCGAGTATGCAACCTGACAATCTAAATCATGACTCTTCGTCACAATCCTGCGTGTCTTTGATGCAAAATCTAACGTCCCAGCCCCAAAACCTTGCTGCTGACTAGTGTGATGGCTCGTTGGCCTCTGTTAGAAGCATTGCATCCCGAGGCTGAGAATCCATCATAGCCTAAAACCTCTTCATCCAGGCTGCTGAGCCACATTTCGTTATGCACCGCTTACACGCTGATTCAAACACTCACAGGCTGATTCAGCAAAAAAAAATGTAGGGTTCAAAACATCAAAAAGAAGAGAAAGCATTTCTGGGTTGATCTCAGATAAGTTAGGATGCATGATGGATGCAGATTAGCTGTGGACAGGGTGACGCAACGCTCATGGTGCGGTCCATTCACCTCAGAACTGGTAAGTAAGTTTATTCAAGTTCACAACTCGCAAAGATAAGGAGGCAGCTTCATCATTAAAGCCATTTGTCACGAGCAATTGTTGTTTAAAACCAGCAAACCAACTATAACAGTTCTGCAAACATTGTTTCTAAGCAGCATCAGCTGTTTTACAACATCTGCAGAAAGGAAATGGATGTTTTTAAACTGTAAAGATGTGGTTAAGAAGAGAGCACAGCTATTTGCCTGGTTTGTATCATGATACAGCTAACAGTTCATGAAAAAAATTAATTACACTACAGCAGCATCTCCCTACATTTATCTCCAACAACATGACATGCGACTGATTTAATGCAACAAAAACAGGTCAGAAGTGCAAATAAACGGTATATTCTGCAATGTAAACAATGGATGCAGACAGAAACGCAAAGTCAGGGCTGGTGAGGCTCCTCCCATTTACCCGTTTGAAATCAGACTTCAGGAGGCCGTTCCAGTTCAAACTTCAAAAATAGAAAATAAATATATGTAAGCAGAATAATGAAAATACTATTAACAATATAAACGTATGATGGATGATTTAGGATTAAACAGATTACCAGGTAGAATCTTTATAGTAAAAATATGGGATTTTAGATCTAAAATGAAAGCTTTGAAAATGTGAAACTGCATGTTCTTTTTTGTTTCCTCAAAACCTGCAGCTGTAAACCTTTATCAAGTTCTCTTGCACATTCAGGCCTCTGCCTGATGACACAATAAAAACAGAAGTTAAACAAGCACATCATAAAAACCTGCAGAAGTCCGAGCATGACCACGCCGGTTAGTAATCTGAGTATCTACAGTGATTATCTCATCATTACTTCTCGTAAAAAGATTCAAAGCGTCAGCAAACTGCAGCCTGAGTCAACATGCTGAGAGCTGAGTCACTCTGGGGGAAAACCATCAGGATTACATCACTTCTCTGTTTGATCAAGACCAACAAGGTTTACTGAAACACTCCTGTTTGTCCTTTTATTCACTTTATTTACCTGGAAGCTTTTATTGTTTTACTACTTCAGATTCCTTTAGAAATGATTTAAACTGCAGATTTTACACACAAACGTCAACTCACTGAGTTTAAGTCTGCTTTTTCTGAACTTTGCAAATTTTTTTATTTTTAACCAATAAGTTAAGCTTTGCTGGTTTTCAGTGAATCAAATCTTTCTAAACACACATTATTAATGTGTTTGCTTGTCTGGAAACGTAGTTCTTACTGGGCTTCATGATGGACAGAGGAATAATAAACAGCATGGGCGGGTTTAACTTCACATCAGATCAAATGACTGCAGACGAAAATCAACAAACAACTTTATTTATTCAGAAAACAATTTATTAGTAGAGAAATACAAGTAGCTATTAGCGGGTTACAAACATTTCTAAAACATGTAATAGCATAAATACTGTGTTAGCAGTAGAAACATGAAAAATAAGCTTGGAAGGAGAAAATCTGACTTCTTTTAGCGTCTTGTTTAGCTTTTTATTTACACCAACACACACTCAGCAGGTTGTTGCTGAGCTCTTTAAGTCGGAGTCATTTAGTGACAAACTTTGGTAAAACACGGCCTCAATGCAGACTGAATGAATGATTTGGACATTTTTCAATACTCCCTGTAAAAGGAGAAGTTTTTTTTTTTTTTTTAAAACATGGACCTTTTTTCTAGCATGAAATACGATCATTTACTCCCCCAGACAGGTTTGGTGTGACTCAACTCCTTCAGGAGATATTTAGATCCACTCGGGATCGGCGGACATCAATATAACGGGAGTGAACGGGACTTGAGGGGAGCGGGGAGGGGGGGGGGGTTGACGTGAGACCTGTTTCTGTTCAAAATTTCAAGCTGCGTCCGCTGTGCTCTCAGGATTGCCGACTGCAGCTTTAATCATAGCTTACGGCTAAATGGTGTTTTTTAATTCTGAATTAATAATTTGGAATGAAGGTTTACAGAAAAAAAACATGTTTTCTTAATTCTGCTTTAAATCCAGGGGCTGGGAAGGGCTCTGATTGGTTGGATGGTGGGGGCCAGAGGTCACGTCATTGAAGGGGGTCGAGGTTACATCGGTTGGGGGGGGTTCAGAGGTCACCTCAGTGAGGAGGCATGCCGAGGTTGCATCGGTTGGGGGGGGGTTCCCTCCATCAGTCCCGCTCTCCTTCCTGCAAACACAGAAGCACAAACTGGTTCATCACTCAGCGCGTTCACACCAGTCCCTCCAGTTCCAGGCCCGGTCCTCCTTTACTGGGAAAGTCCACTTTGTAAACACAACCAGACTCTGACCCGGACCCGAGAGGAGAACCCTGATCCATGCAGCTCAGATGGAGTCGCAGCACGTTTACGGATAAACAGACAGAAAAACTCCAACTTCAGCTTCACTCACCTCCTCCAGCAACACCCGGAGAATTTCCTGCGTTTACGAAACCCGACGACACAGAGGAGGATGATGATGATGATGATGCAACATATTCCAGCGATGCTGGATGATGGATCAGCTGTCAGACAGAGACTTCTTACAGCAGCTAGCAGGGACCATCGGGTTTCAGATGTTTCCCTGCTCCAGCACACCTGGTTCCAGTCAGGTGTGCTGGAAGCTGCCTCGAGGATCAGAATTTCACACCTGGGATTTTTTTTCTATTCCGGTCAAACCTCAAAACATTTCTCATTTATATGCATTTCATAGAAATTGTATTTTAATAATTAGTAATTATTTTTTCTTTGTTATATATGTGACGGCCCAGGCCTTGTTTGTTTGGTTTGTTAAAGTTTATTAGTTGAATTATGTTTCTTCTTCAGCTTAGGTTGATTGGTGATAGGAAACAGCAGCGCCACTGTCTCCTCTACAAAGATCTGCCTCTTTGTCATCATTCTTTGGCCTGGCATTTTGTTGTGTTGTTTTGGTTTGATTAAGTTGTTTTTGGAATAAGTTGGTAAAAATGTATTGTTATCAGCTATTTCCCTGCATTCTGCCTTATTTTGTGATGGTCCACGAGCCGACCACAGCATAAATAACTTACATCTGCAAAGTGGTTCTAACAAAAGGTAAAAGTCTTTATAATAATTCAATTACCTGGATATTTAAAAAAATTTATAACAAAGATAAATGTGTTAAATCCTAATTTTGTGAAATACAGTAAGACAATTCAATTCAATTCAACTTTATTTGTATAGCACCAATTCATAACGTCATCTCATGGCGCTTCACTGACAATTAGTTTAAGCAATCTGATTTTCATACATTCATAAATACATGTCAAATAACTGCATTATTTTAAATTAATTGGAAAAAAATTCAAATAAAAAAAAAGGTGATCAGCTGATGTCATGTAATTTGTATCAATTCCTCTCTTTTTCTTCTGTTTTAATTTTTTTCTATTGAACCAAAATTCAAAAACAATATTATTTTCATGAAATTTGTATTATTACTTTTGTCAGTTTCATCTTATTTCTTTAACAGCTGCTTTTTCCTTCTGTAATGGACCACGTCTGATATGAAAAGAGAATAACTCTGACATCAGATCAGATACATATACGGTATGGACCCTGTCTATAGTCAGTACAGGTAATAGGATTCTCCATCTAAGTAATGATGATCTTCAGTTACTGTAAAGATCAATAATCTGCATTTTCTATTTACATGAGTTGTACTATTAATTTTTTCATGCTCAACACTGAATTGTTTAAGAAATGTGTCTGATCTCACAGGATTGCACATCAGGCTATGGGAAATTCTGACCAGGAAGCACATCTCAACAGAACCCCAGGACCAAAACAGGAGAATTTCTATAAATGAGACTCACATGCAAGCTGAGGACATTCTGGAAAAAAAGAGAGAGGAGGGGAGTTAGTTTGGTATGAAGAGGTTGTTCTGAGTGGATGAAAGCTGCAACCACATGGTGGAGAAAACACAGAACGAGTCAGCGGAATGAGATTTCACCGCATTATTCATCACCCTCACAACATGAGTAAGAAAAAAAAGTTTCATGCTGATATTCATCATGTAATATTTCTGTCATACAATTTATCTTATTTTCAAACTATCAAACATTTAATGGGTTTTATTTAGAGGATAAATGTGTTTTTGGATTATATTGAATTATGCTTAATCCAAGGTTTATTTTTTCCAGTGACAGGAAAAGTTGGTGCACTAACATATTCAGGATTTTCTTTATCATTAAATTTACCAGAAGTCTTAAAAATGTAAGAAATTAGTCAGAAAAGATCAGCTGAACGGATCCATGATGGCCTCTGGCTGGAAAATCTTAAAAATAAACAAATGAACAAATAAAACCATTTTCACTGCCCATGTTTTATTAACAGTCATTGCTGTTAGAATATTTAAAGAATGAATTAGTTTATAATTCACTTAAAAACTTCTGTAAAAAGGATAAAGATTTTATGGATCAAGTGAACAATAATGTGAGTTTACCGCTCTCTGAGATTTTCAGACTTCCTTTGAGATGCTCCATGATCATCTCGCCATCATCCGGGAGGTTTTCACAGACAGCGAAGACGTCCTGGTCTCTGCAGACCAGGCAGGTGGAGGGGGGTGCAGGAGGGAAACGGGAGGAGGTGCAGTTAGGGAGAGGTCCTGGATGATCATCTCGATCCCAGTAGTGTCCGTGGGAAATGTTGTCATTGTAGAACCTGGTCGCATTTTCTGCAGCTTTATCAGAGGAGCGGAAGCACTTCATGCTGCAGACAGAAGAAGAAACAGGTCATCAGGAAATCCTGTTTCAGGAAAAACTGTCCAGATTTGACATATAACAAGAAAAACATCACAGATGTCTGAACAGTCTGAATCACACATGACTTTTATTCCTTTCATTCAATTTCTTCTTTTCTATTCTTTTATTTGCCGTCATTCTACGTTTTATTTTTTTCTTAATACTTACTGTGTCTTAAGCCAAGAGATGCTGAAGAAAAAAAACAGGCATGTTTATTTACAAGATAATTCAAAGTGTTTGTTCTTATTTTAATTGTTAGTATTTATTTTATTCTTAAATATCATGTATGGTTGTAAACACTGTTATTACATTGTAATTCATTAGTCCTTAGTGTATTCTGTGAACATCACGAAATCTAAATTACACATACAGCCCATCAGTAGTTTCTAAAGTTGTCGCAAAGTAGGTCCATTTTTAAACTAATATTGTTTACTATGAACGTTCATTAATTGGTCCTACCAGAATTAGCCTACATACAGAGGAAAGACAAATCCGTATTGGATTTCTTGCACACCAGTCCAAACAAAGCTTCAGTCATCGGTTACATTTGGCCAGTTTGGGGAAAGTCTTGCTGGTATTTTATATTTAGATATTAAATTTCATTATGAATAATAAAATATAAATAATACGAAATAAAACGTTTCCCTAAACGTCAGGATGCCAGCCTGCGCTGGTTTTTCATTTCCACTGGACTTGAAACCTGTGTGTCTGACTCCCACCCACATGGCTGGGATTATCTCCGCCGTCCTGCCAGCCTGAATTCGAATAAGTGGTTTAGAAAATAAATTGATGAATGATTTTTTAAAAGTCTACGATGTTAGACTCACAATGGATGGGAACATTTTGTTTCTTAAGACAAATAATTTATTTTCGGTTTCAAAACGGCTAAATATATTTAAAATATGTGTTTTATCAATAGCCTATTTTTATTTTTTATTTTTTTTGAAAAATCAAAGTTTATCAATTAAAAGGTTTGTGATTTATATCAACCTGAAAAACGTCTCTCTGCAGATATTTAACCCGCAAACTCCGCACTGTGAGCTCGTCTTTTAGTTTCTCTTAGATCCCTAAGAAATAAACACCTGAAATCCACCTCGGTTTTTATTATTAGGACAAAGACTAAAAATGTGGAAACACTTTAAGGGTAGTTAGATCTAAACTCATGAAATGCCAGGTCTCGCTCGCGCTGCTTCCGCTGGTTCCTCGCTCACCGCCTCCCTCTCCGGCCCGAAGACAGAAAACATGGCGGAAAAGTCCAGCTAATCTGAAATAAAACTGGTTTGTGGGAACATAGTTTCTCTTTGATATTAATGTGAAAAAGTAAACATTTTTTTACAAATATGACATTTAGCTATATCATCCACGCGCGAGAGGGTTTTTTATGAATCAGCCTACCTACATTAGTACTACTAGACCTACTACTACTACTACTACTAATAATAATAATATTATTATTATTATTATAAATAATAATAATATATTATAGTAATACTATATAATAATAATAATATTA
>JBBBVT010008344.1:0-12988 GCA_037177035.1 Craterocephalus eyresii | reverse complement strand
ACACACACACACACACACACACACACACACACACACACACACACACACACACACACACACACACACTCATACACACATAGAGCAGACATAGGCATAGACCCTAACCACATGGGTTGCTGTGCAGGGTCCAGCCACCCAGACAAGGACAATCACCCTGGCAACAATCCCATAGTCAGTGCATGCCTGGCTCCCAGAGTGGAGAATCCCCCACCAAAAACACTTGGGGAGGTGAAAATTCAGAGAATAAGGGATGATTTGTGAAATATTAATAAAATGCAACAACATGTAAATCTCAGAAATCCATATTTTATTCCCAACAGAACATCAGCAGCACATCAGATGATGAAACTGAGAGATATCATCATTTCACAGGAAATAGGAGCTCATTCTAAATTTAAACGGCAGCAACATTTCCAAAAAAGTTGGAACAGTGTGATGCTTGAAAGAGACATTGTCTGGATGGGAGCAGATGTTGCTCCATTTACTTTTCAGCATTAATGGAGCTTCACAGATGTGGAAGCTGCCCATGCCATGGGCACTAATGCACCCCCATAGATGCTGGATGCTCCCTCCACTCTTTAGTCTGCACACTGTCCACGCTTTGCAATAATAATTCAATAGTTTGATCCATCTAACCATAGAACAGTTTTCCACTTTCCCTCAAAGCATTTTAAATGAGCTTTGGTCCGGAGGAGACGGCAATGATTCTGGTTCTAGATATCGTTCACATCTGGCTTCTTCTTTAGAGGTTGAACCTGCATTTGAAGATTTCAGGGTGAACGGACAGTGATTTCTTCCAAAGCCCATGCAGCAATTCCCAGAGAATCTGTCTGGTTTTAATGCAGAATATCACCACCATCCAGCCATGTCCCATGCACACAGAGATTCCCTCTGATTCCTTCTGGTTCTGTACTGGGATCTTAAATACATTTGTCTCTGATTGATGTATCTCCGTCCATTTTTACTGCTGAGAAATTCTGCCACTCTGAAATGCTCCTTTTATGCTCCATCATGTTTGACCTGTTGCCTAGCAAGCTACTTTGTTTTTAAATGCTCCTTGATTGATATGCTTTATGCCATCTTACCTGTTCTCCCGCTCTATTTTTGTTGCCCCTGTTCCAGCTTTTTTGACACGTATCGTTACAGTACACGTCAAATTCTAAAGAAGCAAATATTTTCCATGAAATGTTGAATGGTTGCATTTCACACAACATCACAAATCTTTTGGTTTAAAAAGGGAATTTTTAAAACACTAACAAATGTTACTGTAAGAGTACATTAGAATAAACGTTTCTGTGAGTTTTGACAGCACTGCACTTAAGAGTTTTCACATCCATTTGAATTTGATTGTTTTTTTATTTTATCCTGTGGTCAAGTTATGTCAACATATTGCTCTGTATTCATTTCTAAATAATAACACACAGCAGTGGATGGTACAATAGATTTGGCATTTGGAGTCACTAAAGACTGTATGTCTTTCTAACTTCCTTCCACAGTGAAAAGACTTCTGCTTCAGGAAACAAGTACAGACTTGAAATATTTCTAAAAAGTGGTTGCAGAGATATTTTCCTGAAGATCCTGCACTGCAGATTTTTTTCTCTGTGACCTTGTCATGCCTGAGGAAGGATAACCACCTGCACACCAGAGTCTCATCACCCTGAACCCCTTCATAAGGACGGGGCTCCCTGTTAAACAGTTGGCTATGTAGATTGTTGTGCAGTTGTTAAGTAACTTATCAACAGACTTAACAAGTTTGTCTTCTTTCCCACATTTTCCCTAAGAAGGCAAGACATTTTTCTATCTGTCTGACCTGGAAGACATGATAATAAATTCATATTCTGTTTCTTCAGCTGCTCAGTCTCCCTACCTGATGGATGACAGAACTGATACTGGCAGCTGTTTACTGCAATGTTTACCCATGACTACTTAAAACCTTTACGTTACCACAAACTTTCTTGTTCCAAATATAAGAAGGAGAAGAGAAATACAAGAAAAGACAAACATGTTTACATTAAGACATGGAAGCATGGACAATAAACAAGAAAAAACAACTTTGGGAATGCTTTGCTGACTTTCTTGTGAGATTACTTCTGAAGGCTGGTATCTGTTTTTGATATAGGCCTATAGCAGAACAGATATGAAATAGCATTGCTGGAAGTATCCTTTCATGTGTTTTCACCTACAGGTTCTGTCTGTTGTTTGCAGAAGAGATGGAAAAGTTCATATTAGACCACAGGGTGAACAAAAAGTTCAGCAAAAGTTTTTTTTCTCTCTACTCAGAGAGAGGGTCATATCAACATGACTGGAAAATAGCTAAATAGAAGTATGTTAACTAACTCATTCAGTTAATTCTCTATAATGTAAAGTGTTTTGTATGAATTTAAATTTAATTTCATGCAAGTTTATGACGTCTCTAAAGATGATAACCAAACTTTTAACTGGACTGAAAAATACTTCATTAATCCCAGAGGCAAATTGCAATCAGAGGGATTCATGCGGAGCAATTATGAAAGAAAAATCACAGATACCTTTGATTTAATTAGATGTATTTATATCTTTGGAGCAATCATGAGCTAACTCATAATGTCCTTAATTTACTTGCTACTTACAAGCAAAGAACTGATACAGGAAAAGTTTCCCACTTCATCAAGCTGGAGTTTCTAAGGCTCTATAATGACTAGTGAATACGTTTCAGAATATGTAGCGGCAATATTTATCCAAAGGGCAAAATGTTCGAACACGACCATTTTAGAAAGCACAGAGGTTCCAGATTACATTATGCTAACCTAAACTCATTAATAGTCTGAACTAACATTTATTGTAAGTACTGCATATTTTGCTGCAAATTAAAAAAAAAAAAAAAAAACAACAACAACTGGCAGGTAAGACAAAGAATGAGTCTTATTCTTGAGACATATCAAAAAAGTGTCAATTCAGCAGACATTCTTAGTTTGTAAGCATATCACAAAGAGCAGTGGATGTTGGCATTAGCATAGCTGCTGCTAGCTCCTGCAGCCAAGATGGGAAAGTAGTGTCACTGCTGAGTCATCTGAGGATTTGTTTTGTTTGTGGCAGTGGCTCAGGTGGTAAAGCAGGTTGTCCAATGACACTTTACCCTCTTTTAACCTCGTTGCCTCCAGTGTTGACATCACTGATGTTGCAAGTCGCTTTGGGTTCAAGTATCTTAAATAACTGTAGAATACAATATTTATTCTAAGATGTAGTATTAACATGTGTTAGATAGTTGAAACATGCCTATCATAAGCACATTGCATGATGGCCTATTTAGATCATTCAAGGTGCTTTACATAAAATATTAGAAGCATTACAGCGGGGTGCTGAAGAAGAATTAAAAGTATTTAAAACTATCTTTTAAATAAATTAAATTGACCAGAAGAGAAAAAGGAAACCGCCAAAGAAGATAGGATAAAATACAAGAAGTAAAAGTTAATTATCTTGGTGGTAAATAGAAGTTTTTAACCCTGTCTTAAAATTGCTGGGAGTTTGTTCCACATGGGAGGAGCATAAAAACTCAATGCAGCCCCCGGTGTTTTGCTCTGATGATGACTCGAGGGATCTGGTTGGTCCATAATGAATGAGATGTGTAAATGGAAGCCAGTGTAAAAATCTGGGGACTGGTGTTATGATCCATTTTCTTGGTATAAGTGAGGACTGGAGCAGCAGCATTCTGGACTAACTGGCATGGCACCGTGACATTTTTGTAATGGGGTGGGACCAGATTAACTTCTGATCACACCCTATTATAAAAATCCCAGCCACTCCTTCCAGCACATGTGCTTGATTTAGTGAATGAAGAGGACCATTTACATTTTGAAAAGTACTGTACAATGGCCGAAATCACAGGGAATGAATGTTAAGTTTGAACAAAGATCAGATGTATCCAAGGCTTGGAAATATTTAATATTTCACATATTTAAATTTCACTTTTAATTACAGATCTGATCAATCACAAGCCAATACTTTGCTGAAATTTACTTCCTTTCAAAACTTTATTTACATTTATTTGTAAGCTTAAGTAAACAAATTGTTGTATTTCCAAAAACATGAGCAGCATAAATATTAAATATGTTTTGAATTGGTACAAATAATACATACATGTGCTTAACATTTGGTTATAATGATGAAAGAGACAAAAATCTGATTTTAGTAGCTGCGGGTCACTTCAATTTCAGCATAGAAACATCATCATGATGTTGGAATTAAGGGTCTGTTCAGCCTCAGAGCAAGAGAGATTACAATAAGGTGTCCAAGCCCACTGATGCATGCTGCCAACTCTATATTCTCTGCAATGCAATGTATAATATTTCAAAAAGAAATTTGAAGGGCTCTCTCTGGAGAAATAGGAGATAAGGTTATATATGTATAGCCTATTTCCTTTTTGTCAAATCCAGCCACAGAAAACCCACAGCAGATAGAAATGTGTGTCTTTATTTTTTAGAGGTAAGTCCAGATGCAAAGTTACATCCAAGAGATCTCAGTTTTTGATTATTCTACTTTACTATAGGAGTAAGTTTTTCTTCATCAATTTTGTTCTGCTGAATTTATTTTTATTATTTCTATTCCTTTTCTAATTCCTGGTTTCATTCTGATTCTGAGTTGTTTTATTTTTGTTGTCTGTTGTGTTTTTACCATCCGTAATTTACCCGTTGCTGTTTCAGCCGGTCATGTCATCACATCCCCTGTCACTTGTTAGCTCTTCTGCTGAGGCTTGAGCAATCACCCTGTCCATTACATATGCTCTCATGTCTTCTCCATCCAGTTGCTTGTCAGATTCTCCTCGTGTCATCTGTGTCAGCTTTACGTGGTGTTTTATTTCCCTGCTTTAGTATTGCTTAAGTTTGTTGTTAAGCTGATTTCTTAACACTGCCTTTCCCTGTATCATATCAAGTTTGGTTTGGCAGGAAGAGTGGGCTGGAATATCAGCTTTATTCAAAGGACTTGAAATTAAGAATTCTTCCTTTAGTCTTCTTGACTTCACAGTCCATCTTGTCGGGGTAGGAAGTCTTTTCAGAAGTGGGTCTTTTTTTCCTTCGTTGAAATTTTTATTTGTCTTTCACCCTCTCTCATCATCATAGCAAGCCAAGCTTCCTAATGCTAACAGCATGGGTCTGCATTGTGTTTCTAATAGCTCTAAAGAAAATGTTCTTTCTCTGCAGTTACGAACATTGATCACCTAAATGATGTGAGTAGGAAGTGAACAAAAAACTGAATGTGGCATACACAAAACAAGAACCTTAAAGCAGCTTGAATGCTCGTTGAATTTGGTTGTTTGTGCTCTTCTTAGGTCAGTCTCTTGAAAATTTCTGTTTTTTCTTCCTAGAAATCTAAAAAGACTGCAAGGATTGTTAGGCAACACCTCATTTATAGTTGCAAAGGAAAGTCCTTCAAATCATTGTTGTTGGCATTGGGTTATGCAAACACATTTCAGTTTGTCTGACACTGTTAATAATGATTATGCATTTAATTTATAAAACACATTTGTGAAACAGATCTCAACGTGCAACACAAGAAAAGAAAAATAAAACCCAAAAATGACCTCCTGAGGCCGTTTGTGTACAAATGAGGACATCACACTTTTACTTTCCATCACTTCATGGTGCATTCTGCATACTTGTTGCCCTGAAATGTGGAACACTTATGATGCCACCTAGTGGTTGCATTTACAAACATTGACCACAGAGCATTGCCACTGGTGGAGAGATTTAATTGCACTTTTGAAAAGAAAAATAAAGAGTCTAAGAAATAAATTTTACCAAAATGTGTTTATTGTATGTGAATGAGGACATACTTCATGACATATTACCGTACACGTAAAACCAAAAGCAGGAAAACTAGAAGATTTAAGACAGACTGTCTCATTTTTAAGTTTAAAAATAGCATTGGATATCATTTAATTTAATGTGCAAGACAATAAAGAGAAACAAAATGATATTAAGACACAATCAAGAAGGTGGGCAAAAATCAAAATGAAATTTTGATGAAATTATGTAAAATGCCTGAATTATAAGTTTGAAAAGCAAACAACCGTCTAAATAACTGAAATTTTAATTTATTTTCTATGCTGATTAGTCCAGTTCAGGGTCACAGGCCCAACTAGCAGGCAAGATGCAGGGCACACCCTTTCTTTTTAAACCACAATCTCTGCTCCTTTCACACAATTTTGGTGTGTTTGATTTGTATTCGGAAATGGGTCTTTCCAAGTTCCAGTCAGATTCCAGTCAGAAATACAACAAGACAACAGTTTGAAGTTGGATATCCAACACAGCAAGTTGGAATAGACACACTTACTATGGGATAGAACCCCTCACCAGCTGATTCTTGAACTAGTGACCTTCTTACTGTGAGGCTGTGCTGCCAGAACACCACTGTGCAGTCATGTTCAAAGACACTGCAGATTTCATGCATAGGTACACGAGAAAGGAAATGTTTTTAAATGGATTTAAAAGTGTCTACATTTGGTTTCACCTCTACTGGCAGCTGTTCCTTGTTTGGAGCATAACAGCTAAAAGCTGCTCCTCCATGTTTGGTCTGGTTTCTGGCTGGACTAGCTGACCTGAGTCCTTAGATCTAGGAGCACTGTTTATATTCTCTGAATATATGATCAGAAGGGTTTGCGAATCTATTCTGTGATTGACTGGAAACCAGTGTAAAGATTTTTAATTGTGCGATGTGTTCGGATCTGGTTAAAAGTCCAGCTGAACTGCAGATATTTGTCAAAAACTGTGAAGTGACAATATGAAATGCCTTGGAAGGGCTGCATTTACATCAGTCATCAGAGACAATACAGAGGCTGGTATAGAGAAGTGGTCTGACAACAAACCAGCTTTAATGCCTTCCACTGTTTAAAGCTGAACAGAATCTGCTGGTAGTGGTACAATAGATACCAACAATATGTGAGTGTCACACCACAGTGCTAGTAACTTTTATGTTCCAACCGAATTAATGTCCATTCAAAGAACCAAGGATTTCACAGAGTTTGTTTTTTTGCTGGTTATTGTATCACGAAAACAACACTGAATATCTTACACCAAGGACTGTCATGCTTTTCCTTTATTTTGCGTTTTGGTGTCTAAGATCATTTGATGTGATGTTGCACAATAGGAGGAAATGGACTGTCAAAATATTTGCAAAGGTGTTGCAAGAATAAAGCAGCTGTAAAATCTTTAGTGGAGTTCCAAACCCAAAATCTAACAATTATTGCAAAATTTGAAGATAAAAACAAAAGGATAGTACGTCTCATCCAAATAAAAGAAAAAAAATACTTTCCTTTGTTCTCCTTTTTATGTAAAAAAAAAAAGCAGGTTTGTTTGAGGTCTTATGAGAGTTTGTGCTGAAATGCAGAAATTTATTTTTATCTGTGGTGCAAGCTGAATAAAGGAGCCAAACTTGATGACTATTTAGATAGTGAGAAGGCTACCCTTTATTTGTAATTTTTGCAATTGTAATTGTAATTTTTGATGTTCTCAGCCTGAAGGAGAAGAAGAAAAAGAAGAAGACAAAAAAGAAAGAAGGAAAATCTGGTGTGGTGTATCTGATGTTTTCCTTAGCCCGCACTCACAACCTGTTCTGCAGCATTTCACACTTACTGCTAGTCTTTGTGTGGAAATAGAAATCAGTTCCATGCTTTGTATATTGCTGCCTTCTACTTTTATCAAGTGAAATTGACTTACACATATGAACATGCACTGTATATTCTACATATATTTTTTAATGTCCACACCTTTTTAAAACATCCCAAAAAAAATAAAAATGCGCATTAAGTAAAGCTTGTGTTTCAGGAGGTTTCAAAGCAAACAGCTAAGACATTTTATCTACTTTAGCTGTGAACTGCAGTCAGTAGGCCATGTTGCAAGAAAAACAGTAATGACATTTTAGATTTATTAATCCAGTCTACAACTATTGAGGCCTTTGGCTTTAAAATATGTTATCCTCTTTTAATGGCTGTCTACATCTGGGTTGTAAGGTCTAATCAGACAGCATGACTTCTTCTGCCTCCCTCCTCCTTTGTGGTTACCTGGGGATGCTTGGCAGTTACAAAAAAGCAAAAAGCTCTTCATTTCCAAACTGCAGGTAATCACAGAAGAAGAAAGTCTGTTATGACACATTTTTGTACTAGCACAAAAATTTTGCTTTAAGTTAGACTTTAAGCATTATTATGTCCAATTGCTAACACTATTACAAAGATGTCTAAAAGTCTGAAATTTCTTCTAAATTCAAACAATGCTGAAGTTGATGTTTTTGGACCTGAACATGTTTATACTTTTATTCAGGATAACTTTGCCTGTTTTTTCTGGTATTTTTTTCTTTTTTAACCAAAATTTGCCCTGTACTTTGCTTTTAGCACAGGTGTCTAGGATTGCCTTCTTTCCTCTATATATTGTCAATGTCCAACAGTGATGCAGAAAAACTATTTCATACATTTGTTACTTCAAGATTGAACAGCTGCCTTTCTTTATTATTGAGCTGTACCAAATGTTCACCGAAAAAGTCTCCAACTGCTTTAAAATGCTGCAGCATCAAAGGGTTCTAATGACAATAAGGAGAGTTCATTTTCTCCAATTTTAGCTTATCTTCTTTGGCTCCGCATAAAATCCAGGATAGAATTTAAAATTATTCTTCTCCCATGTAAAGCTCTTAATGACCAAGTTCCACTGGAACCATGATATAATAGTTCCATATTTTCCCAGCAGAGCATTTTGTAGTGCATAGTTTCTCAAAGTCAAATAGTTTATAGCATGTAGTCATCACATTTGTTCTGCTGCCGGGGAACGCCCCATGTTTCAAAGCACGTCTCTCCATGTCTATCTATGTTACTCCATGTGTGAACATGCTACAATATTTTTGTCGTTAACTTTTCTTTCTCGGCGGGTATCCCAGGCTTATAGTGATGATGCTGTTGATCCCCCTGCTCAGTCCCTTTGACCTTCAACCAGTTGAGACAGATGTCTGCCTTTCTTGGGGTTTTCATTCCTGTTAAAGCCCCAGTACTGATGCAGGTTTTCTCACTAGGAGACTCCCAATGATGGCTAAAGCATCCATCTTGCATCCTGTCTCTTCTGAGCTGTTTCCAGCCAGTAAAACAAAGTCAGACTCTTATCTATTGCTCTGTTTATTCCTCTCTCTTGCTTTTCCTTGCTTCATCTGATAATCTTCCTGTGTTTCTTCAATATTATTACTAATTATGATTATGCAAATGGGCATTTTTACTGGTCTGTTTCTGAATCCTCTGGCTTTAAAATTACAGTAAAGAAAATGTTTTATACAAAAACAAATACGTGAAGAATTTCAACATTTATTTTTAGGACATTCCTAAAAATAAAAGTCGAAAAATATCCCGATCAATCCACGTTCTTATCCTCACCTATGGTCACGAGCTCTGGATAGTGACCGAAAGAACGAATACTCAAGCAGCCAAAATGAGTTTCCTCCACGGGGTGGCTGGACTGTCCCTTATAGAAAGGGTGAGAAACTCTGCTCGGGCCTCGGGATCCCCCCTGGTGAGCTGGCTGATTTAGATGGCGAGAGGGAAGTCTTGGTTTCCCTACCCCCCCAACCCGATCCTAGATAGGTAGATGGATAGATAGACTTTCGAAAAACAAATAAAACAAAGGCTAATACCTTTATGGGTAACTGAACCTTACTATAAGATAAAATATTATTAACATTTTCCCTACCCTTTTGAACCCATGAAGATGATCAGTGGGATAAGTGATGATGATGACTCAGGTTGCATGGCAGTGTGGTGGTTGGCACCAGCAAGAAGGTCGCGGGTTTGAGCCTAAGCTGGTGAGGGGTTCAAACAGTTGCCTTTCTGTGAGGAGTTTGCATGTTCTTCCTGCGTATCTGTGAATTGGTCTGTTACAGGTTGTTTTTCATACCCTCCACATTCAGACAAACGTTCAGCTATTTTACCTCGTAGCTGTGGCGGACATTTACCGGCAAGTCTGAAGGCGGCTAAATCTCCTTTGTTTGTCTCACTGAGGTTGTATCCTGCCTCTTCACTTCTGGTGTAGACGATGGATGAGTAACAGATCCTTGCAGTACAATGGTTTCAGCAGCTTCATTCCGTATTTCTGCTGCATGCAAAGGGTTAGCATTAGAACTTGTTTTCATCGTTTGGCAAATATCCTGTTAGACAAAGTTGCAGAAATATGAATGTAGTCTTTCACATTTTATATTCATCCTGCATTGCTGGTTCAGGTCTCAAAATTTACAACAGGGATATATCTATATATTAAACAAATGGACAAATTTTTCCAGTTAATATGATCTGAAAGCAGATGACTGAGCTGGGCTCTGTTGGAATAAAAACTAAATTACTGTTGCAGTGCAGCCCAGTAGGTAAAATAACAGCTAATATTGCAGGCCTATTTCCCCCATTAGAAAATCTTCAATATTAGCTATGGCACACCGTCAGGACCTTTACATTTCACTATCAAGCAGAATGAGTTTTGACATTGTCTGCAGGCAGCCATACAGAGATTCCCCCTGGCTAATGTCTAACAAGCACTGCATATACTGTGTCACTCTAAGCACAGTTAGCATCTGCCCCAGGTGTCCAGGGCGCATTTTGGTGATTACGGAAAGTGTGAAGGGCAGAAAATTACGGCAATAAACCTGGGCCAAATTTTTGTTTTTTTGTTTTTGTTTTTTTTTTACCAAATATCCGTCCAATATCCAGAGGTTGTTGCAGAAGAGATTAAATTGTAAAAGTATAAGAAAGGAAAAAACAATTTTCCCATTTCCTTTTGCTTTGTTCAAATTGTTCACAATGCATGTTTGTCCCTAAAAACTGAAGTACTGCAAGGATCCAGCCGATGGAGAGAGTGCATTAAAGAAAAAGATTCATGTATTTTAGAAAATCATTTTAATTGATGACAGATGAAGGTTCATCAGTCTTAATTTATTCATTCCCATTCAAAAATTCTGTTGCACTTTTCAGAATAATTGAATGCTATCAGAAAAGATGAACACATACTTTCTTCTAATTTCTTCATTTTCTTCTCTTTGTGCAGAAATAATTGATTTCAGAAAATGATCTACACTCACTCTCTCCAAGTTGTTGCTTTTATCCAGCAAGGCTGATAAAAGATTGTAAGGACAACGCTTAGTTTTATTGCCAGTGAAATTCAATTATTGTCCCGTTTGACATGTCGTCATTCTTGATTGCTTGCTGAGGAACAGTAAGCAAACACTTATTTTTCACTTATTTTTCATAATGACATCTCTGGCAGCTAAAGGAGAAAAAAAGGGCAAGCTTCGAATTTGAAGATTAATACACAGTAGGTTCCCTGAAATAAAGCTAAGGTTTGTGCCATGTAATTATAGTAATCACAGATGGTGAGAACTGAGAATTGATTTGGAATAAGATGATGAGTTTCAGGTTATGGATGTAATTTACTGTAATGGCAGTGTGGATTCAGTGTGGAATGTAAATGTCTAATTCACAGGAGTTTAACATCCAAATGTTTTTTGGGAAGGATGATCAAAAAGGTGTCTTTGGAAAATTGCAAACAGTGAAAAGTAAAAAAAGAAAAACATGAAAGAAAGTAATTGTACTAGACTCTTGGTTTGCATTTAAAATTGTCGAAAGAACTGTTTTTGTTTTATTGTTTACACTAAGTATGAGGTCAGCTTCTACTTAAGTAAAAACTGTTTTTAAAAAGTCAGATGATATCATGTCCAGAGTGCATGCTGTGGATTTCATATGCCTAAATCTTTCTTTCTAGACTTTAATCAACCATATTAAAACGTCACATGGCATCAGAGTTATTTTCAGGTTTAAGACACAGACCAGTTTTCTTTTTAACTGTGTGAAGAAAATACTTTGGCTAATTGTCTTACTTTTTGGCTGTAGCTGGAATTTCTCAGCTACAGGAGCTCTGGGATTACCTTTTAAGAAAGATTTGTTGGTTTTTCAATCGGAGTACGAGACTTTGTGACATTCTTGTTAATCAATTCAGATAAATGCTGCTCTCTGGCCTCACACTGATCATTGTTAAAATTACACAGGCTTTGCTTGTACAGCTCATAGTGAATCTGAAGTTTTGCTTATCTCCACTTTTGATGAGCTTTCTAGCATTCTCTCCTCAGGTTCCTGACCATCCTGGTGCTCTTGATGATGAATGGTAAATGTACTGTACTTGTAGAGCGCTTTTCCAAACGCTTTGACTCTACATGTCTCGTTCACCCATTCATACCACACCTACACTCACCGGCCACTTTATTAGGTACATCTGTCCAACTGCTCATTAACACTTCATTTCTAATCAGCCAATCACATGGCGGCAACTCAGTGCATTTAAGCGTGTAGACATGGTCAAGACAATCTACTGCAGTTCAAACCGAGCATCAGTATGGGGTTGACAGGTGATTTGAGTGACTTTGAATGTGTCATTGTTGTTGGTGCCAGAAGGGCTGGTCTGAGTATTTCAGAAACTGCTGATCTACTTGGATTTTCACGCACAACCATCTCTAGGATTTACATAGAATGGTCTAAGAAAGAAAAAATATCCAGTGAACAGCTGTTCTGTGGGCGGAAAAACCTTGTTGATGCCAGAGGTCAGAGTAGAATGGCCAGACTACTCAAATAACCATCCGTTACAACCAAGGTAGGCAGAAGAGCATCTCTGAACACACAGTACTTCCAACTTTGAGGCGGATGGGCAACAGCATCAGAAGACCACGCGGGGTGCCCCTCCTTTCAGCTAAGAACAGGAAACTGAGGCTACAATTTGCACAAGCTCATTGACATTGGACAATAGAAGATTGGAAAAACGGTCTGATGAGTCTCGATTTCTGTTGCGACATTCGGATGGTTTGGTCAGAATTTGGCGTCAACAACATGAAAGCATGGGTCCATCCTGCCTTGTATCAACGGTTCAGGCTGGTGGTGGTGGTGGTGTAATGGTGTGGGGAATATTTTCCTGGCACTCTTTGGGCCCCTTGGTACCAATTGAGCATCGTT
>JBBBVT010008218.1:0-12997 GCA_037177035.1 Craterocephalus eyresii | reverse complement strand
CGATCTCACAGCAACTCCTTATCCATGTCCTCATCAACAACTCTGCAGGGATACCTGTTGAATTATTTTCATTTAGAATTTATAATATATTGCTTTTTAATTTTTCCATTTTCTCTTGTCTACTAATATGTCCATCTCCACCGTGTTAGTTTAATTTTGCGCACTCTTTTCTCCAAATGCTCCATAACACGTGAACCCCATATATGAAAAGGGTGTTTCCAAAATGTTTTCACCTGCTCACATTTTCACAAGCAGTCTTAGTAAATCTCCCGCAATCCGTGGCCCAGCTCCATGTGCAAAATTCTATGTTTCACAGGTAAACAACTACTACTCAAATTGGTACCTTGATAGATCCAGCCGTATATCTTTTAGCTAAAATCAGCCAAAGAGCCTTTTATCCCTCCTCTGCATTGCTGGTCCTCTATCCACAGTTTTCAATGCAAAGGTTTGAAATGTTTGAAACAGACTCAATTTACCTTTTCCATAATTTCTTGAATTACTTGCGGAAGAGCAAGAACAAGAATACTGGTGTCACCAGCAGCTAGCTGTCCATTCCCTGAGATACTAGGCAGAATCAGAATACTTTGTTTGTTGCGAGAATACTTTATATTCTTCATTAGCATGAAGTTACAGAAAATGTTCATATCATGTTTGGTAAGGATGGTTCAAGTAGGGAGTGGTTTGTGAAAATTATGCCATTTTGGATCACCAATAAAGTCCTTTGGTCACCACACTTAGATGATGAGGCAGTTTGCACTGTAAGGGCTGGGATATACTTGCTGCTGGCGACGGTTCCGCGTACGCATCATGGCCGCCGTGCGTCGCTAATGTCAGTTCGGCACGTCGGTCGCACGCGTTGACGCAAGGGAACGCGACGCGAGGGAACGAGACGCGTGCGCGAGCACGGACCGTACGGACCGCATTTACGTGCTCATCGGCCACATTCCCCGCATCTACCGGGGGCAAGATCTTTCCCCTTTTAGTTTCTACTGTAAAGTAAAATTATCAGTCCTTTGACCTCGATTTCAAAGTCTAAATTCAACTCATTGTTTGGGGAAAAGAACCTGGAAATACAACTGACCGGCAGCTTGTCATTTTCAGAGCACAAGTGCTGCATAATCCGCCTAATGGTACCCTCCGGTATTTACCGCTTTGGCTGCGCTGTGCCTACGTAGTTTACAGCAAGTATGTACACAGACCAGGAAGAGCGCTTGCGGGCATGCTCGCACACACAGCAAACATATCTAAGCCCTAAAGGTTTGGATTAGTAAACTAAACTTCAATTAAAAAAAAGTCCACCACAATTTTACATTTTTGTCATAGAGTAAACAAAAACATTGTCAGTGTTTTGCTGTTTTAATGACTTCACAAATTCAAACAAAACGATTGATTGATTGATAGATATAGCTCATTATGCACACTTGTACTGCATCTCATAGGAAAAAAAATATTTAGAAACGCAGCTCATCGCTCATCGCAGCTTTTGTTGCAGTATTTTAGAAAAATATCAAATAGCTATTTAATAAAATAATAAAACATTTAATTAGAGAATGTTTGTAAAATCTTAACAGAAGAATACTGCGATGGCTGTATCCCACCCCCCCCAATTTCATGCATCATATAACTTGTCTACAGGCAGAATTGAAGAAGAAAAACAAAAGAGAGAAAGAAGCGAGCGACGGCGACAAGAAGAGCGACGGCAACAAGAAGAGCGACGGCAACAAGAAGAGAGACGGCGACAAGAAGAGCAACAGCGACATGAAGAACGACGACAAGAAGAGCGACGGCAAAGAGAGGAAGAGGAGAAGAGACGTCAGGCAGAGCTCGAGCAAAAGCGTAAGATCCACCAGCAGATTGAAAATGAAAATGAGGCCTCCAGGAAAAAGCTCTCCCAGGCACATGAGAAGTTTCAGGAGGAGCAAAGCCTCAAAGAACGAGTTCATCACCAGCAGCAAACTCAGGTTTTACACCAGATCGTGGAAGATGATGCAGCTCACTTTGAGAGAGATGAGGTATGGCTAACGCAGATTATCTGGATTTCATTGAATACTAATCTTATATGGGTGGAAAATGCGGGGAGCACTGTGGGGATATAAGGCATTTGTTTGGAGATTTTATTTAATGATCTCATCAATGTCTTGATAAATAACACCACTGAGCCACATGCACTGCCTACTGCATATACTAAACATGGATTAATATACTGATACTGATCTCATGTTCCATATTCTTCTCTTGATATAGCTTGGTGATGTGGCTGAGAGGTTTGAAGAACTTTTGTTAAAGTACCAAATCACAGAGAATGGATATGCCAAGAGAAGTCTAGAGGACAGGATGAAGATCTTCCAAAATGAACTGACATCAAATTATTTCAGAGAACACAAGATCCCCATTTGGTCGCAGTGGGCTGTGGATCAGGCAACTGGATATGTGGACCTTTCTCTGACTAACAGGTTTTGTGTTCTGGAGGCAGTGCTGAAGATTATCATGGAAGATGATCTTGATTTTGAGGATTTTCCCAAAACTGGACAAGATAAAAATATTGAATTCCTCCTTGGTTTGCAAGATCAACTTCACGTTGCTAATCCAACTTTGGCAAGGAAGGTCTTAGTTAATGTTCTTGATAGGACTTCACAACTATCCCATCAAAGTAAGGAGCTTCTCACTCAAATACTGTTCAGCAACATCTGGACACCAAAAGAGATCAAACTTTTCATTGGAAGGACCTTGGGCTTGGATCAGGAAAAAGTAGCACATACCCTCCACAAAGTGTGCACTTACAAGCTGAGCTGCCTCTTGGCTCTCTCTGCACTGAATAACAAAGATCCCATTGAGTTTATTCAACACTACATATCTTATGAGAATGACAAAAATGTCGACACTATCTTGAGTGAAATGCAGGACAAGAACTATCCAGAACACATTCTGTCACAACTGGAAGATATTCTACTATATGTTGAAAAAGAGCTGCCCAAATATAGAAGTGTGGATATGAATGCAAAAATGATTAAAGAATGGAAAAGAAAGATAACTTCACTTGATTTTGCCAAGCCTAACCTTGATGCACTAAAGAACATCCTGATTGTGTTGTCCATAGCAGTGAAGAAATGCACATCATTCATTACTCCAAGTGGTGAAAAAGTACAAGGTTACTTCCCCAGACTGACTCAGCTTGCATCGTTGCTTCTACTGCTGTTGCCGCCGCTCCAGGACCAACGAGGGTGTCTCTTAGAAATTGGAACAGGTGAAGGAAAGACTTGCATTTTGGCCATGTTTGCTGTGATCCAAGCAACACAAGGTACAGAAGTAGACATTGTGACAAGTTCTCCTGTACTTGCAATTCGTGATCAAGAAGAGTGGAAAAACCTATATGACCTGTTTGATGTGACATCATCCACTGTGCCTCCTCAACATCAAGACAAAAGTTCCTTTGAGGATCAGGACAAGCTTCTTGAAGATGCATACCGGAAGCAAATAGTTTATAGTACTGTCAGCACCTTTGCAGCAGATATACTAAGGCAAGAGTTTGAGAAGAAAACCACTCGAGGGCAGAGGAAATTTGAGTGTGTGATAGTGGATGAAGTGGACTACATGACGCTGGACAGTGGAGTTCAAGTGACCTTCCTGTCACACCAAGCCAACAGCTTGAAGCACGTGGAACAAATCCTAGGAAGCATCTGGACAATGGTATCTGCCTGCCGTCCAATAGAGATGCTGGACACAGGAGAGATCCAGTGGGTAACCAGAATACAGCAGTTTCACAAGGCAGTGAAACAAGCTTTGATTGGTCCAGAATCACAGGACTTTTCAGAAAACGACATACTGTCGCTGGGTTCAGAGTTGGGGTTTTATTCAGAGAAGGACATGGATGAAGTGAATGAAGCAGTGAGGCAAGCACATCCAGAGAATGAGAACACCGAAAGGAAAATCATCGAAAACATCATGGCCAAGGTTGGACCAGAAGAGCTGTATAAGCTGCTTTCTGAACTTGAGACAAAGGTTGATATGCCCATAGATTGTTATTTACTGGTCAGCAACAAAGCCAAACTGTACGGGAAGGAAAGATCAAGCAGAGGTCCTGGCGTCAGTATGCTTCTACTGCCGAATGGACGAACCTGTGAAATTATGTCAATGAAATCACTCATTGAGGAAACTGTTGAAAAATTAAGGCGTAAAATTAAATACTCCAGGGAATTTACTCTACACACAATTGAGGAGTCTGAGAGGTTTATTGTGATTCCGTCTTTCTTGAAAGACTTCATTGAGAATCAGTTGCCGGTTTTTGCTGAGAATGCTTTGAGAGCCATCACAATGGCACCAGGGAGAGAGTACATGATCTACAAGGCCCCCGAAGCCAACACTGCTGGCTTCAGTGATGCTGAGAGTCATCAGTATGATGCTATAATTCCAGTAGATTTTCAGGCCAGTGGAGTGCTGGAGAAAAACAAACGCTGGGGTGATGGACTGCAACAGTTTTTGGAGATGAAGCATCATCTAGCAATTTCACAGCTGTCCAATGTAACAAATTACATGTCAAATGTCCACTTCTTTAAAAGGTACCTTGGAGAGAAAGGCATTTTTGGTGTCTCTGGAACATTAGGAGGGGAAGCTGAAAAAGCATTTCTAGAACGACATTATAAAACAGCAAGTTTTGACATTCCGGCTCACCGGCATAAAAAGCTTGTTGAGCTGCCAGCAGTTCAGACAAGTGGAGGAAATTCTGAGTGGATTAAACTGATCTGTGAAGCTGCATGGAAAGCTGCCGATGGGGGACAGGTTGTTTTGATCATCTGTGAGGATGTCAAGACCGCCGATGAGTTGAACACAAAAATGCATGGCCAACAAAGACAACCTGATCAGATCACCATGTACACAATCAGTGCAAAGCACAACATTGAGAAACGGACGTTCAACCAAGGAAACATCATCATTGCTACCAACCTTGGAGGCCGTGGCACAGACATACATGTTCAGCAGGAAGTAAACGAGTGTGGAGGCCTCTTTGTTCTTCTCACGTATTTTCCTGGAAGTCAGCGTGTCGAGAGACAAGTATTTGGGCGCACTGCTCGCAAGGGAAACCCAGGCATGGTGCAAATGATACTGAACCAGGACCATCTTGCATCAGCATACTATGGTCATTCAGTTGAGACCATGAGGCAACTCAGAGAGGAGTTTGAGGTCAACCGGATAGAAGGCATGGAGAGAAATGAACTGTTGGAAATTGAAATAAAGGAAGGTTTGTTCTCTGTATTTTGTGAATTTCTCTCTGACTTTGACAAGAATTACTCACAAAATGAGATGAGTGACCTCACACAAATGAGGTTTAAAGATTTCCTAAAGATTTTTAAGATCTGTGATAAAAAGTTTGACTATCAACCTGCACTCAATGCGTTGAAAGAATCATGGGCTTTGTGGCTCATCCTCCATGAAGAGCATATCAGCGAACACGAAAATGTCACAATGCTTAGAGAAGATCTCACTAAACACCTAAAGAAGACTGCTCAGGACCTCCTGCAAGGAAAAAGTAACAATTTCAATGACTACATTGAACTGGCAAAAGGCAGAACTGACATGCATCGCACAAACAAAAATGAAAGTGACTATGGAGCTCTGTCTTATTGGAAGAGTGCTGCAGAGTGTGATCCTTTCTATAGTGCGGTGGCACTTTATAACCAAGCATATATCACAATAAACCTGCGAAAGAGAAACTACATAACAAAGGCTCAGAGGTTACTGTTGGATGCTAAGACTGCAGTAGATGTGTATCTCTCAGAATCATCAAACACGTTGGCATTTTGTAATTTGTCTGTGACCAAAGACTTCCAACCCCACCACAACGCCAGCAACCTGCAGGCCCAAATGAGAGCCAGAATGGCTGTCTTCAAATCTTGGAAAGGGTGCATTGAAAGTGCTCTGGAAACTCTCCAACAGATTGAAAAAAAACAGAACGAGGCAATAACAGAGGAATCAAGTGTATATAGCCTTACAAAGGATGAAGATTTAATCACCACTAAGGAACTAATGAGACTCAGTGAGTTCGGCCTCTGCTGTGTGTTTGAGGTGAAAAAGAAGCCTGAGTTCTCTGTTGATGCTTTTCTTTGTTTTTGTCTTGGTGTTCTCCAGGTAACAGCAGGAATTCTTGTGTGTGTTCTGTCATCTGGCAGTGCCACTCACTTTGGACTTGAACTGATCGGTGAAGGGATATCTGACATGATTTATGGGACGGAAGGCATGAAACAAGGAAGCTTTGATTGGGCCAAGTGGGCAGTCTCCAAAGCCATCAGCATTGCAGCGTCTCTGGCGTTCAGTGGAATGAGCAAACTGAGGAGAGCTTGCAGTGGGACAAAAGCCCTGATCACCACTGCTTCTGTGGCTAAAAGTTGCTCTTTCATCATAGCGAAACAGTGTATTAAACATGCAATGGGGAACGCTGTTCAGGAACTGGGAAAGCGAGGATGCGGCCCTGTTACAAGCTCTTGTGAACATGAATCCCTGACAACTTTTTTCCAAAAAGTTCTGAAGAAGGCCTTTAAGATCAAGGTGGTTTCATGGATAAAAGCAAATATTCACCTGGACAAGATTCTGACTGACTTCATTTGTTTAGGAACACCAAAAGCTGCCACAGAACAGGGGTTTGGTGATTTCAAAATTGACAAAGGATGTGAAAATGAAATTTATCAAACAGTGCATTTGATGACGACAAAGATTATTCCTGACCTCATGACAGACTGTATCAAAGACTATAAAGTTGTAGGTAGACTTTCAGAGGTCTGTGGTGTTGTAACACAAATGGAAGCATTAACGACAAGTTTGGAATCAGCTCAATACATTGAACACTGTGCACAAATGCTTGATTCTGTTCCCACAAATGAGGTGATCAACGAAACCTTTGTTCCCCAGTTGTTGCAGACCATCAGTAACAATCTACCACAAGAAAAGTATGACCAGGATGGAAGACACAAATTAACAGATGTTAAACGTCTTAAAGATGAAGTCATCAAAAAAATTGCAGAAAGTGGTTCAGACTCGTTTGTTAAGGCCTGTTCCAGGTATATGACCAGCATGGTGAACAAAGCATGTATGAGTAAAATAAACAGTGCTGCTGGTAGTGCTGTCAGTAATATACTTGACAGGAGTGATGCTCAAGATTACTTTAATAACCAGTTGTATAAGCAGCACATTAACCATGTCCTACAAAATCCATGCATGTCTGTATCAGAGGCCGACAGGAAGGACTTGGACTGTTACATCAGGGAAATCTGTGATGTTAACCACCCTGCTACAGCTTTGGACATCCATGTTCTCACTCAAAGTGACTTTCTTCAAGGCAAGGGCATAAAACTGATTGTGGTGGACAAACATGGGAACAAGCTTTCAGAGAATTATTTTCCAGGGAACGACTGCTGTGCAGGTGACATCGTGCTCCAGCTGAAGAGATTTCCAGAAGTTCCACAGCGGTGAGTAACATTAATAGGAAGCATAATGAGGGATTAAGCAAAGAATTGGCCAAAATCTTTTGCCAAGTTGCATTTGGTTTCACCATAGTATACTGAACATGTTGAGACTCAATTCAGTGTGGATATTGTGGCAAAATAATGATAGCCTGGGAATGCAGTGTAAATTAAATATAAGAAATATAATCATCCACATTGGTTCCCAAAAAATTGTCCCTGCACTAAACCAGAAAATTACCTCAAGTTTTTATTCATAGTAACAAAGCTGGGCCATAAAGCAAAGTTTCTTCCATTTGTGAAGCAGGTTCTGGTAAAATTGAAACAGCATGTGTCAAGATCTTTTAATTTTCTCAGTTTTTCCTCTCAGTATTGCTGAACAACCACCTCCTTTTTTCTGTTTGGAAAAGGGGATGGTTGGAGGAATGGAACTAGTCAGCCTAGCTCAACTAATGTTCAGATTTAGTCAAGTTAGAAAAGTATGCATCATGTGTGTGCTGGATGCAAAGATGGCTTGAAGGAGGTTGGTGGGCATCATGTAAAATAGTAGATGAAAATGAAGACCTGATTTTAGATAGGAGGTTTTCTTTTATAATCAAAAAATGTTTAAGCCAAACTGCAGATTGTCTTCAATTGATCTAAAAACAAAATGGAAAAATTGACAACAGAAATTTCAGGCTGGAAGAGGTGAAGAAATACTGAGTCCTCCTTTAAAGAGAGTGAATAATGGCGTTAATCTTAATTAGAAAAAAGCAGTTTTGGCAGAACTGATGCTGGATGTGAAGGAGGATTGGATCAATTAAAAAATCACGTGTTCAAGGCTAAATATGTGACCTTTTCTCTCAGTAACTCTTAGAGCAGCTTGTGAGATTGAAGGCTTTTCTTTTTTTTATTTCATTCAATAAAACACAACAAATTTTTAAATAAAACTTATTTTCCACCAAATTACTGAATGAAAAGGAGCAGTAAAGAAGTAGGACTTGTGTTACTGCTCCTTTTCCACCTTGCAGGTTGAGAGGGTAGAGGACATCAGCTGTCCATGCCTGAACTCAGCAGACTGCTCACGGTTATCATCAACAGGTTGTTTGGTAAACACACTGAGAGGTGAAAGACTGGAGGCAATCACTGTGGAAAAATGAATGAGAGACAGGGTGTGAGGATTATGGTAGAGAGTTTTTAATTTTCTTTTTTGATATTTGAGCTTAG
Organism: Craterocephalus eyresii; assembly: GCA_037177035.1. NCBI lineage: Eukaryota > Metazoa > Chordata > Actinopteri > Atheriniformes > Atherinidae > Craterocephalus > Craterocephalus eyresii. Next base: position 4,340 of record JBBBVT010008218.1, on the reverse strand, counting down.
TAAGTTTGGGGAATATGGATCCATCTGATGTCACACAAGGTCATAATTAAGTTGGTATAAACAGTGTTTGAAGGCTTGGTTGTGCTGAGAATGACAGACATAAGCTGACTGGATAAATGATTAATAGGGCCAGCAACTAACAGCAATACTTTTATTCTTCAATTCTAGTTTGTCTTCAGTCTAGATCTGATGTCAATCAGTCCTCTGTTTTCACTCTCCTCTCACACCACAGATTGACAGACTCATCTCTGTCAGGGAGAGTTTCATGTAAAACTACATACAGAAAAGGCACAGCAGAAGGGTGAGGAGGGTCACAAACCAGGATCAGACCACTGGGACCTTGTTAGAAAACACCATTAATCATCTGTTCAGTAATTGTCTGGAGATGAATGCTTCTTCTTTTGAAATTCTTCAATAATGCACAAATCTTGTCTTCTCTGAAATGTTCCTGTTCTTTAGGAAGATAACCCGTTCAAAAGCATCCAAATGGGTGGAGACCTCATACTCAGGACATTTTGAACCTCTGAGTCCAGATGGATCTGTTGTCCCAGTACATTCAGAAGGTCAGAACTGCCTGTACCATGCTGTTGTCCAGTCAACCAGCAGAAATACAAATGATCTCAGACAGGAAGCAGCGATCCTTCGTAATAAAGTCAAAGATTTTGTGAGTTCTTATTTTTTATTTATTATAACGTTTCAAATTATCAAGTCATTAATGTTAACAATATCCATGAGTTATATGTGTCCCAAAGTGATAACACATACTGTATGAGAAAAAAACAAAATTGTTTTGTTAATTGTTGAAGTTTTTAAAACATAAATCATTTTGTCTTATTGCCACTCAGCTTCTTCAAAACCTGCACAGATTTGCAAACGCCTTGTGGTTACAGAGAGGATATGAAGAAACACTCAAGTCTCCTAGTATATACCACATCAGTGGAGGTAGAAAAAAAGAACGAGATGAGATAAAAGAGCTTTATCGACAGATGTTGAACCATATCAGGATTATTAATCCAAGGCTTTACGATCTCATTAAGACCTACAAATTGGGATTGGTTGGAACGTATAATGAGTAAGTAAATTTTACTTGGGCTGCATTTTAACAGTTCCCAGTGCTTCAGATTAATTCATATCACATTTTTCCAGTACATTTTATGTAATCAATTTAGTATAATTATTCCAAAACACAGATTTGACTGTAAACAAATTTAATTATCATAATTTTTCTACTATTCATCATTGTTTAAATATTCTTTATTATGTCTTTTATCAAGTGTAAGAGGTGTCCGAAGTAATAATCTCACAAACAACAACAATAAGAGAAACAGCAACACCTCTCCTGTGAATGCAGACCACTGCCCACCTAAAGATGTCTATATCAGGGATCTTAAAAAATTAAGACAAAAAGGACAAGAAGAAGCCTTTAAACAAAAGTACCAGGAACTTCATCAAATGATGACAGATTCTAAAAAACAGCTGACCAGAGAGGTTCTGACCCACCATCACCAGATGATCCTGACCACTGGTAACAGCACAGAGGCTAAGAAAGTCAGGTGAGTCTTCTGTTTATGAATGACTGAGGGCACTAGTGGCTCAGATTGTAGAGCAGTTAAAGTTAAAGACTGGTTGAACCGAAGGCTTGAAGTTTGAATTCCTGCTCCCCCCAGTCAGCTGTTCTTGGGCAGGGCAATTTACCATCATTGCCTCCACTGTCGCTACCACTGATGTACTCAATTGCGGGTCATTTTGGATAAAAGCGTCTGCTAGATGACTGTAAAATGAAATTAACTGAAATGTCTATGCAAAGTCAAGCTTCTTCTCTTCTCTTTTACAGGAAAAAGCTTGCTAAAGTTCTTCTTAGTGGAGATAAGGTTAAGCTGATAAAGATGTCTCTGATCGCAGCCAGTCCAGAGATGTCACAGTTTCTCAGAAAAGATTCAGGTATGTAAAATATCTCAACTTCCTTCATAGAATGCTCTTTAAAGAGTTATATGAACATTATGTAGAAGACAAAGGTCATTGGGTCATGAACCAGCAATGATTGCATACTGATTAATTCACTACATAATTATAAAGTTCAAATTTATGTACATCTAGAATATGAACAGGGTTCCTGGATAAAAACTCGAAATTGGCTGTAATGCACATTCTTCGGCTTTTTGCCACCCAAAGTCCTCAACAAGTACTTATTTCATCACACCGGTATCAGATAATACCAATATAAGCTTTAGTATTGATACTATCAATATTTTGATTGAACTGCCAAACCTTAGCTATAATCTAATTACTTGTTTATTTAGTTTGCGGACCTCGTGTTTGCTTCTTTTGCTGACCACAGCATAATCGGTTACTTACAAAGCACTTACAACATATTGTAATTCATTCTACTGACTCGACCAGAACATACCAGAGCATTGATTTCCTCTAAATTTGGATACCACTGATAAAGCTAAGAATCATTCATAACTCATCATTTATGATTAATCTAGCATTCATAAACATGGCTGCTCATACGTTCACCTTATAAAGAATGATGAATTTAAATCTATTTTTTTTCCTGAAAATGTGAACTCCACAGGAATTTGCCGATACAACAACAGACTTGATATTTTATCTGGTGAAGATACAAGGCTGTACCACAGCATCGGAGATCAACTGTTAGTGGAGTTATACGCAGCATCAGGTCTTCTAAACAACAACGAAAGAGAAAAGCTCCTGGAGTGGTTGGATAAAGATCAATTATACTCGTTTGGAGAAGAGTATGATGAGCTACTGGCAGCAATCAAGGCTGAAGAAAGTAGCTCTGAAGAGAGTACCTGTTAAGAGACCAGTTCTGACGAGACTCGATCTGTGGAGATGAACTCTACATTTAAAGAAATAAAGAGATGAACACGTGAAAAAGAGAATTGCATACTGTACGATGTAACTGTTCATGCTTTTGAGATTGCTGTACCGAATTTTAAATCCAATTCTGATTCCCTGTTTTTGCCCAGATTTCATGTCATTGCTCATTTGAAGCTGTCAGTGTGGATGGCATCTTTCTTTTTAAGAACTTCAGTTGTTAATTTGATGAGATTTTCCGAATAGAAGCTTTAAGTGTGATTTTCTGCTTTACTAAACAAACATAGAGGCTGGATTTTTCTCTACACAATGAGCAAGTTAAAGGTCAGTGATGTTGACGAACTTATCTCCTTTTCATGCAAGAATTATTAAGAAACAGTGCCGCATTTTTTTTTGCATGTAGTAATTTACTCCCAGAGACACATACAGTGATGTTTTTTCATCTTTTAATCATATTTTACTTTTTATGTATTTTAATAGTTTTATTCAAAATGATTAATTAAATATGCTTTCCATATTTCTATTTTATGAACATTCTCTAAAAATATGGCTTAATCATTTTTCCTTTCCTGTTTATCACAAGAGAAAGTTTGGTTATTACAATGTATGAATGTAGATACATAAATATTCATTCTACAGTAAGTGAAAGTGTATTGCATGAATTATTGTTGTCCCCTGAAGTGGCAAAATCAGAAATTTTCCATATCCACCCATGAATATACTAGAAAACAGCTCTGAAATAGGTGTCCACTGTAGTGGACGCTATGCATGATGTGACCTAAAAGCTAAATCTTTGCGTGAAGAACACAGCTCTTTTTCTCCTCCAGAATGTTTAATTAAACACATTTGTTAGTTCAGAAGGACAATGACACTCCATGTTTGTCTAGTTTTTGAGAAGGTCCTCAACAGAAAGAAACAAATATACAAATAATCATACAAATAAAAAAAAAGACAATTCAGACCTTTCACACTAACAGAAACAAAAATCTTTGTAAAGAGATGGCTGTGTTATGTAATGAATGCATGTATTAAACATCCCCATATCCAGTAGAGACATGAAAGAAATAGCAAAAAGTCTCCCTTTTGCCTCAACAGAGGTGAGACTTAGTCTTCAAAAGAAAAAGAAATTTCAAGTTCTTGTATCAGCTGAATGTGAGGTTTGAAAATGAGAGAGCAAATACCCTTCGAGCAACTTTGATTATGCCACAGGTAAACAGTTTAGCTAGGTCTATTATTACTGAAACAAAAATCAGCATACTGGTCAAGATTCTCACCAAACTTGCATCAAAATAATGAGCTTTCCTGTTTTCTGAATGTTTATATTCACAATGGACTATATCTGTGTCACAATATATTTCCTTTAATACGGTGTTGTTTTTTTAAAGTTGATCCTTATCTTCAAAATGGGAGAACTGACATCAATATTTATATAAAATGCTAATATGCAGTATAATATAGCCTAAAAATCCTAAAAAAAAACAACAAAAAAACCCAGCTCA